>JAHPZR010026517.1:22500-38522 GCA_019787425.1 Platygyra sinensis
CTCCTTTAAGCCACTGACTCTTCCCATCGAACGGACCGTTCCGCGATTCGTGCGGTATCGCTCCGGATAACATTTTCAAAACCAGTTTTCTCTAGTATCCGTATCTATTTATTTTATGAGTGCAAATAACTGTTAATTGAGTGTAAATTATTGTCCCGATCATTTTACTGTCCACTGTTACTACTTTACAGCTATGAGATGCCCTTAAGATAACAATTGCTCGCTTAGGCTGACTTGTCTCTTCTTTCAAGATCACTCTGAATTTTCAGCGGGGCGCGAGAGTAATTAAATTAGTGAAACCGCAACGCTGTTTTGGCCGAGCCGATCGTCGCCAATTTCTAGTTTCAGACAGCCAACTTTGAACTTCTAGAAAGAAAAAATGGTGACTTTTCCGTGAAAACTGCTCCTAAGCAAGACAACCATTGGCCATTTTGGATTTGTGCTGTCAGGAACAGAACATTATTATCTTGACGCTATATTGATTTCAAAAAGCTTCTTTTTTAAAATGTTTCCGTCCATACGAAAACGAAAAGCCGGCGTGTTCAAATCCTCCGTTTAGAAGGGCGTTCTCGGAAAGCTAAGTGAGGACGGTAGGCGAAACCGTAGAAATAACGCCGCATTTTCAAATTTCTCTGGTGTGGTGTGACCAGTGCCTTAACTCGTGTTTTCATGAGAGATGTTTACGTTAGTTTTGGTTTAACTTTACTGAGGTGAAATTTTTAATCGCGTAAACGCAGGACTTAATCTCAGTAAACCTGGGCAAAATCAAAAGTAAGTCGGCCCAAGTTCGTCGACAGTTGAAAGCCTTATTTGGCATCAGTTTAGTTCAGTAACCAACGATAATCGAGGTTAAAGTAGAGCGTGTCGCGATATTTTGGCGAAAGTACCGCGTTCAGCACGTAAAGAAGAGTAAAACAAGACGCTTGAGGAATCGTTACTGGGTTGCATTTATGGTAGTAGATATTTTAGAATTAGAAAAAGGAAATGGTGAATTGTATATGCTGCATGGAAACCTAGATATTTCATTGGCATATCTAAGGTTCAGTTCAATACGCAGTGAAACTTCTGCAAAATAGAAGATGGGAAAATACGAAAGAATCAAGGAAAAGTTGAAGGTTTTGTCAATGTTGATGTGTAAAACTCAACCAGTTGCCTTTCTCATTGATATACCTGTTGTTTAGGCAAAATGACTGACTCAATCACAACGATTTTATATAAAAGAGTCTGCATCGGGAAGTTAAGCGGCCTCTCAGGACTGGTTATATCTAGTATATCTAGTATATCTCTGTAGCATGGAGCAGCCCCCCCCCCCCCCCCCCCCCCCCCTTTCCCCCTTCCACATTCCCGCCTGCCTCGGCTGGATGGGATGCTAGTCTTAAGCCGGCTAACAGCAACATATTTAGAAGAAATAAACTGCATGATCATATCGAGATCCCAACTGTTCCTTTTTAATTCTTTATTAATGCAGCTTCATTCAATAGGAGACAACTGTGCACCTTTCTTCGCTCTGTCATCACCACTATTCCCTTCGAAAAAAAATCTCACGGGCACTGTGTCCGTCATATTCCGCCTTAGTGTCAATTCATTTGGTAAGTTCCACAACTATGACTGTAAACAGTGCACAAAATTATACTAGGGTTCAACTGAACAAGTTCAAAATACGACCAGTGAAAGACATAATAAGATGTAATGAAACAAGACAATGCTGCAAATTACTAGGGAAAACATTTAGGGCGCGTTCGTTTGGGATATTCCGGAATAAGAAAATATTAAGGAATATATTCCGGCTATTTTGCTCCCGAGAGCAGAACAGCCGGAATGGAAATCCAGGTATTCCCGGGAATGAGAATAGCTCCCAAACAAACGCTTACTCACGTTATTCCAATTATTCTTATTCTGGATTGATTCCAAACGAACGCACCCGTAAAAACTCACTTCAACGGAGTGTTCCCATCATGTTATCTGATTTCAGTTTCTTCTAGAAGGTAGCATTGCTTACATGTATATCAGGCATTGGATTGAAATAATCACTGTACATCTCCGATTCTAAGTTTGTTGAATTCATCTCTGTAGCTAAATAAATAGCCTCCGATAAAGTCACTCGGAAAGTTTCACTCTAAAGGTTTCCACTATAAACTCTTCCAGTCGACCAACAGTACTGTATAACAGTTGAAATAAGTTCACTCTGAATGCACTTGTTTTACTGTTAAATCAACCTGATGTTTCCACTCAAAAAACTGACAGCACAACGACCAATTCTGTCGATCGAAAAACGCGAGGAAAACAAAGCACACACGCGATGTCTTCTGTAGCTATTGCGCAATTTAGTCATTTTTCGACGCAGGAGATAGCCCCGTTCGCATTTTATGACTGGGTTCGCCTACGGTAACCCAGTAATAAATGAAATTTCCTCCCAATGAAAGGTTTTAATTCAAGGGGCTAAATTAGCTAATGTTTGGCAAGGTAGCTTAGCAGCTGTGTACGTGCACCCCGGGCAGGAATAAGTTCTGCTAAACATCTACGCAATCCTGGCTCCGCGGCACTGGGATGCCGTTTCAGGTATTGTGTGGTAGAAAATAATGTTTTCTGCGAAATATCAGAATTTTCTTTCCACTTTTCATCTACGAAGCTTTATAATTTAGGAGTGTTTAGCTCGTCATCACAGCCTGAAAGTCGACGATGCTGGAGATGGTTTAGCATTTGGCCATTTCGTGGCTTAAGTGATAATTTTTTATACTTTCTAAGTATTGTAGTTTCTCTGCGACGTTGTAACACATTGTAACCTTCCGAGAAAACCTCAAACCGTTCGTTAAATGCTGCCTACGTTAGTTGATTTGTTCCGATTAAAATCAAGTTACGAAGGCGTTAACCATAGGAAACCTCTCTCATGAAATTAGAAGAATCGAATGATTCAGATTACCCAGTGCATTGTACGTGACCGTCTCAGTGTCGTGGCACCGCTGACAAGTATCAGTTTAGCTTCGGCTACATCTCTTCTGGGACGATTTTCTTACCCTTGCTCCTTTTTACTACTTTTAGTCTAATTTGTTTGTTCTTGTGCGACTTCGCGACGATCGAAGAAGGTTCTGTTCCATGCTAATTTAAGAAACTGTACATAAATTTCTCATAGTTTTAAAAGCTGTTCAAGCCGGATACAATATATAGTACACGCAAGACTGAAAAATTTGGAAATGTGGTATGGCTGAATAAACAAATGGCATTTTATCCATCAATAACTTTATAATCAGTAACTTTTTTATTTATGTGTCAGGTTCATTTAGCTTACTTATACGTAAACTAATTTGGGAGACCTAACTACTAGTGAATTAAAAGTTAAGAAGAAATATATTAAACTGATCCAAAATATTAATTTTTAGTAATGAGCGTTAAAATACGTTGTATTTTAAACTAGCTGTTAAAAAATATCTTGAGGTATCAGTATCCCACAAACCCATCCTCCTTCCTTAACTGGTTATTGCTTATCAGTTCATAAAATAGTTATTTTTTTATGAAACAAATTAGCGACGTAATAGAATGAGAGGCCATTTACTTTTCGTGTTACCTTTTTCATTACATGAGGATGCAAAGCAACTGTTAGCTAGAATCTAGCAAGGAAAACTATCGAGTCTTTTCTCTGTCTTAATGATAGTAGTAGCTCAGGCAAAACGTGCGGAAGGCCTGGTTAGTACTCAAGGGGTTGAGGCCTGATGCCTGACTGGAAGACTAGATACTAACACTGTAACAAAGCTTTGATCGTCTTTTGATTGCTTGAAACTTACTTGGCGATATCGTGTGCCGACAATAAGTTGAAAATAACACCAATCCCAATGCTTTGTTTCTATTATTGGTTTGAATCAGTTGAGCTACAACATGGATGCTCTGAAACAAAGCGTCCTTCCAAAGAAATTTTAATCACATCATATATATTTCAGCAAACCAACACACCACATTTATTTTCTTCATTGAGGTCCGATAAGTAATAGGGCTGAGGCACAACTTTATAAAATATGAACTTCTAACTTCTTTGCCTATAAGATGCCCTCGTGCAATGTACATTTCCTTAAACGTTAACGCCTAACCTAAGCAATGACATCCTTCGTTTTTAAAGGGAAGTTTCTTTTCAAGAATTTTTTAATGGAATTCCAGGCACCACAAACGACATGAAAACAGCTAGGAGACGGCAGCCGTGTATATATGTCAAAAAAACCCAGTTATCTTGCCAATTTTATTACTTTAAACACTTAACCTATTAGAACAAGAATTTAATACTGTCATTCCCGCGGACTTTCGGCCACAATATTTGTGCCCTTTGATAGGATACAAAGAACTTCAATGTAATTGTGCCATATTTAAATGGTAGTTTATTATATATAATATACGATTTTATTTGTTTTATTTGTGTATCCTTAGCTACTCTTTTAAATCCGAGGTGAAATAAAGGTGATGTATGATGTATGTATGTAAGATGGCGTTTCCATATTGAACTCTAGAAATTTGCTTGAATAATGTAAGTTGAATACGGAATATGGCAGGGACCTGAAACTCCGATAAAAAAAGAACATCATTTAATTTTCTATGGTACTTCAAATTGCTGACATATTTTATTTGCATTTTACTTTAGCAAAAATGACGGTGAAAACCGTCAGTTGAGCTTTACAAACGCATTATTTTGTTGTCGGCTATCTTGGGCTAAGAAAAGGTGAAAGGGAATCTTTAATCAAAATCGTAAATATGTTGGTGGTTTGTAGAGTCTTTGGGTAAATTGCGCATTGATCCTGCTTCATAGTACCTACACATGTAAAGTTATTTATCCAGCATAAAAAATATTCGCAGATGCGGTCGTGTCCGAGAATTGAAAGCCACAACCTAACCGAACCATGTAATGAGGTTTCTCGCACACCACAATGTCCACCCCTCTCAATAAAACAAAACAAGTGCATGACCTTACGAGATATTAAATTAGTATGGCAGACTGCTGTTTTCATGCTAACAGGACCGAAGGACTTGTCTTATACGTACACTAGCTATTTTCCCCCAGAAAATACCCCTGCAATGGCAGAACAATGTAGAACTATTCTACAATGGACCAACTAGCCGAATAAATAGAGCTGTGTAACTTGTGATCGTTGAGTTGCACAAAACGGAAACCGTATTGTCCTCTTGGCTCCTAAACTAATAAACTACAAAGAATAGCTATTGTAGTACATGCAACACGGCTGAGCGACTAGAAACAACAGCTGGAAGAATATATAGCACAACATTACGCATCGCCGCTATTACCATGCTATGTTGATCAAAGTTCCATTTCACTTTATAACCGATTTGCGTTAAGTGGCATAAGTGGTTTTCGAGCTCTTCACAACATTAAAGAGCCCTTGAGGGACAAAGAACAATTGTAAGAAAAGTGAACGTGAGTACCTTTGCAACTCTTACGTATTAACACTCCTTTTATTCATCAGTCTTCAAAATCTGTGTTTAAGACTATTGATTGTCTTATTTACCAAGAAATAATTGTTGTTTAGAAAACTTTCTTGAGTAAATGACCTGAAGTCTGAAATTTTCACAGATTTTTGATAGTGTTATTCAATGGTCTGGAGAGTCTTCTATATTTGCTTGGAAATGCTATGCAATTCTAATAATCATTTCGGTCTAACAAACACTGAATCACCATGATCTCGACGACACTTAGGAAATTCGTACCTGGCGTCTCCGATGGAGACTTAAACAATTTCGAGAAAGAGACACATTCAGAAATGTCAGTCGAATCCCAGAATTACTTTGATATGCAGTATAGACGACTTAGGCGTAGTATTAATTCACCGAGTCTGTTTCGGTTAGCCTCAAATGCGCTGTACACGCTGCAGTCAAAAGTTGTTACGTCATTTCCACGGAATGAATCCCTCAAACAAATTAGCAGTTCTGTTAGGAATTCTTATTCCTAGCTGCTTGACGGGCATATGGTCACTACGTTGAACTTCATAGCCCCTGATCGAGAAGTTGATATTGAAGAGCTACAAAGCTTAAGAGTTCCTCTGTAAACAACAACTTATCTCTCCACTCAGTAGAAACTTTGAAACTGGGAAATTCTTAAGATAACAGAAAAAAAACCCAGCAAAATTGAGCACAAAACGTATGTGATACTGTCACTGTGCGACTTGCCAGCAACGAAAATGGTAGTCAGAGAGACTGTAATTCTCAAAGTGTGAAATATAGTCCCTGTACAACTGGCGTGAGAGGTCTTAAATCACCTTGAAGGTGCCTACCTTCAACATATTGAAGAAGGGCCGAGAACGAAAGTGAAATCCCTAGCTTTTCTAACTTGGCAAAATACAGAGAGTACCAAGCCATCAGTAAGTTAGTTTGTGAAGATTATATTTAAAGAAGTTAGAAGTAGCTGAAAAGTGGAGCGAGCATTCCTGACCTGGCTCCTAGTCTCCTTATTTTAAAGAAAATTTCTAAAATTTATAAATTATCGAATGGCCCCCTCAACTTGTTCGCCTGTAGGCCGCCCTCTTGTCTTGTCTTGTCTTGTCTTGCCTTGTCCTCAATGTACATTTTCTTAAACGTTAGTGGCTAATGCAATAACATCCTTCGTTTTTAAAGGGAAGTTTCTTTGTTTTCTTTCTATATAGCTTAAGGCCTCATGGCCATTAGCAAAATGAAAATAGCTAGGAGAAGGCAGCCATGCATATACGTTAAAACAGACTAGTTTTCCTGCGATTTTTACTAGTTTAAACAATCAACTTATTCGAACAAGAGTTTATTACAGTTATTCCCGTGAATTTTCGGCACAATATTTGTGCCCTTTCGTAGGACACAAAGATGGCGTTTCCATACTGAACTCTATCAATTTGCTTGGATAAGTTGAATACAGAATATGACAGTGACCTGAAACTCCAAAAAAAAAAAAAAATCATTAAACTTCCTATGGTGTTCCAAATTGCTGACACCTTTTATTCAGTGGTTTGGATTTTACTACAGTAAAAATGACGGTGAAATCCGTCAGTTGAGCTTTACAAATACATTATTTCGTATTCGCCTATCTTGGGCTTAGAAAAGGTGAAAGAGAATCTTAAAAATCATAGTTATGTTGGTGGCTTATGGATTTGCGCGCTCGTTTGAAGCAGGTACGTCTTTAGGAAATTGCACATGCATCACTTGTGCGCATTTAAGAATGCATTTAAAAAAAGCTATCCTTGCTCAAGGATAGGTGAGGTGGAGAACAAAATGTGGAATCCACATGCCGAACTACCTAAAGCGTCGCATAAGGAGACCCACTTGTTTAAAACATGATATCTTATTTTGCACCTGCAATAAGATTTTGGCAGACTCCTGATGATCGGACAGGGGACGAGGTTACTTTGTCGAGCTCCCAGATACAGAGAAAGCTCGTGATCTATGATTCAAAAGTCCGTGAAAATACCACGAGGTTATCTTGAATCAAACCAATTAGTCTGTTTGTACGATTAATTCGATAAAAGGCCACTGGACATTGAGGCACTTAGTCATAAACACGTTTGAGATTTCAATTCATGAACGAGCAAGTTGTATCTAATGGTTAAGCTTGGTGATCGCGCTCAGATGCATCGTGGTCAGGGCTTGAAGGCAGCAAAGGTTCTTCCCTGTTTTAATTAAACTCTCAATTTGTTATCCTTTAGAAAACAAACACAACATATTAACTGCCATGAGATATCATAAAACAAGAACATTTACTTCATGAGCTCTCGCTGGGTTTGAGCAGATCAGTATCGTTATTCTCAGGACCTGCACATGTTCAGTTATTTATCCAAAATAAAAATATCCAACAACGCTGGTGCGGTCGTTTGCGAAAATTGAAAGCCAAAGCCCAACCCAACCATGTAATAAGTTTTCTCGTAAACCACAATGTCCACCCCTCTCAATAGAACAAAATAGAGTGTATGACCTTAAGAGATATCAGGTTAATACGGCAGACTACTGTTTTCAAGCTAACAGCATGGAAGGATTCGTGAAATACGTTTACTACTTTTCTACACATAAGATACACTTATAATGCCAGAACAATGTAGAACTATTCACCATGGACAAACAAAGCCAAATAAATTGAGCTATGTAACTTGTGATCGTTCAGTTGCACAAAACGTAAACCGCATTGTCCCCCAGGCTCCTAAACTAATAAACTGCAAAGAATAGCTATTGTAGCACATGCAACACGGCTGAGCGGCTAGAAACAACAGCTGGCAGAATATAAAGCACAACATTACGCATCGCTCGCTAGTACCATACTATGTTGATCAAAGTTCTATTTCACTTTATGACCGTTGCGCATTAAATGGCTTAAGTGGTTTTCGAGCTTTTTACAGCATTAAAGAGCCCTTGAGGGACAAAGAACAATTTGTAGGAAAAGTGAAGGTGAGTACCTTTGAAATTCTTACGTATTAACAAGTCTTTTATTTATTCTTCAAAATTTGTGTTTAAGACTATTAATTGTCTTTATTGTTAATTTGTGTTATAAACTTTGTTAAGTAAATGGCCTGAAGTCTGAAATTTTCACAGATTTTTGATAGTGTTATTCAATCATCTGGAAGTGTTCTACATTTGCTTCAATTCAATTGTAATAATCATTTCGGTGTAATATGAAATCACCATGTTCTCCACACTTTGGAAATTCATGGCTGGACTCCCAGATAGAAACTTTGACAATTTCAAGAAAAAGACATTCAGAAATATCAGTCGATTCCTAGAATTATTTAGTATAGTATATATTTTGTAGTGTAGAAAGCTCAGGCGTACTATCAATTCGCCAAGTCTTTTTCGTTTAGAGTCAATTGTGCTGTACACACGGCAGTCATAAGTCGTTACTTATAATTTCCATGGAAATAATCCCTCAAATACATTAGCAGTTCAAACACATTAGCAGTTACGTTAAGAATTCGTCCTAGCTGCTTGACGGGCATATGGTCACTACGTTGAACTTGATAGTTGCCTGATCGAGCAATTGATATTGAAGAGCTACAAAGAGCTCGTCTGTTATGTTCCT
This sequence comes from Platygyra sinensis, assembly GCA_019787425.1. Lineage (NCBI taxonomy): Eukaryota > Metazoa > Cnidaria > Anthozoa > Scleractinia > Merulinidae > Platygyra > Platygyra sinensis. The sequence continues at coordinate 31,520 of JAHPZR010026517.1, forward strand.
GTGAAACAACAACTTATCTCTCCACTCAATTAAAAAAAAAAAAAAAAAAAACGAAAATTGTTGGGATAACAGAAAAACAGCAAAAGTGAGCAGAAAAAACGTATGTGATACTGTATGCGATGCCAGCAACGAAAATAACGGTTACAATAGACTGTAATTCTCAAAGTGTGAAACAGTGCGTATGTAACAGGTGAGGTCTTAGACTATCTTCAATGTGTCTTCAACACACTAAAGAAGAGCTAAGACCAAAAGTGAAACCTATGGCTTTTCTAAATCGACAAAATACAGAGAGTGCGAAATCATCTGTAACGTAGTTTGGAAAGACTGTATTTAAAGAGGGTAAACTAGCTGAAAATTGGAGAGAGCATTGCTGACCTTGCTCCTAGTCTCCTTATTTCCTGAATTTTTAACCTCTTCGCCTGTAAGACGCTCTCAATATACATTTCCTTAGATGTTTGCGGTTAACGCAATGGTATCCTTCGTTTTTAAAGGAAAGTTTCTTTTTAACAAGTTTTGTATGGGGTTCAGGGCACCACTAGTGTCATCAAAATAGCTAGAAGAAGGCAGCTGTTCATGTATGTTAAAAAAAATGAACTAGGTATCCTGCGACTTTTACTAGTTTAAACCTTTGAGCTATTAGAATAATAGTTTATTGTAGGTATTCCCGTCTATTTTCGGCCACAATGTCTGTGTCCTTTCGTAGGACACACAGATGGCGTTTCTATACTGAATTCTATTAATTTGCTTAGATAAGTTTAATACGGAGTATGGCATTGACCAGAAACTCCGAAAATAAAAAAAAGACATTTTTATCTTCTTTCGCATTTCAAATTGCTGGAATCTTTCATTTAGTGGTTTGAATTTTACTGTAGTGAAAATGACGCTGAAAACTGGCATTTGAGCTTTACAAATGCACTATTTTATGTAGGCTATCTCAGGCTTAGAGAGGGTGAAAGGGAATCTTTAATCAAAATCAGAGTTATGTTGGTGGCTCGTAGAGTCATTTGAGGCTAGTAAGTCTTTGGGAAAATTGCCCATGCGTCATCACTTGCACATAAAGGAAGCTATCCTTGCTCAACGATATGGTGGAGAACAACAATTTGAATTGACATGCCAATCTGTCCGAAGCTTCGCTTGAGGAGAAACACTTGTCTGAAATGGGCATATCAAATTTTGCACGTGCAATAAGATTTTGGCAGACTCCTGATTTTTTGACAGGGGACGACGATACCTCGTCTAGCCCCTAAATACAGAGAAAGCTATTTGTCTATGATTAAACAGTCCGTGAAAAGGCCACGAGGTTGATCTTGAATCAAACCAGCTGGTTTGTTTGCACAATGAATTTGGTATAAGCTCACTGGACCTTCAGGCACTGCAGTGTTCGTAGGGTACATTTCCGTGTATCATACATAATATACTTACAAGCGTGCAATGTATGTCGGGAAGTTGATTATTAAAGCAGCATGGCGGACATGTAGATTCAATTCGTGTGTTGTGTCCGGCTATTGGCAATAATCCAGTTCCATCGGCGGTGGAACGTCACAGGCACTAAGTCACAAGTACCTGGTAGAATTCAGTTCATGAACGAAAAATTTGTATATAATGGATAATCTTGCTGATCTCGCCCAGATGCATCGTGGACAGGGAAAGGAAAAAAATTCTTCACCGTTTTCATCAAATTCTCAACTTGTTATCTTTCAGCAAACGAACACATCTTGCCCAAGCTTTAATCATCGATGCTATTACGTTTAGTATATTTTTAACTTTTATAGTTAGCTCTCGCCTGTACTGGAAACCAGCTATTGTTTTTACATTGTTGAGTGGGCTAGCGTGATTAAATGAAGTTGATCTTATCTCATCTCATCTCATCTCATCTCATCTCATCTCATCTCATCTCACCTCACCTCATCTTATCTCATCTAATGTCATCTCATGTCATCTCATGTCATCTCATGTCATCTCATGTCATCTCATGTCATCTCATCTCATGTCATCTCATGTCATCTCATGTCATCTCATGTCATCTCATGTCATCTCATCTCATGTCATCTCATCTTATCTCATGTTATGTCATGTCATGTCATCTCATGTCATGTCATGTCATGTCATGTCATGTCATGTCATGTCATGTCATGTCATCTCTTCTCATCTCACCTCATCTCATCTCATCTCATCTCTTCTCATCTCATATCATCTCATCTCATCTCACCTCATCTCATCTCATCTCATCTCATCTCATCTCATCTCATCTTATCTTATCTTATCTTATCTTATCTTATCTTATCTTATCATATCTTATCCTAAGGCTTATCGGCTTTTCCGAAATCCGACAACCTGACAGGAACATTCAGTTAAAGAAGCATTTAAGGTGGCTCAAAACAGTTTCCAGTTTTCCAGACTTAGATTTTGATGTGTCATTATAACCACTCTCTATCAATTGATGCTACAATCAAGGTATCAAAAAACTGCCCAATCAATGGCGAACACGTTGGCAGTATTTCCGTGACACAATAGGTTACCATTTATTTATATATTTATTTATTTAACTTTATTTATACACGGATAAAACATTAGGACTTAAAGTAATTACTAAACTAGCCTTAATTATATTGCTAAGATACTAAGATACCAATCTACAACTAATACAATCTAACAACAACAAAAATAACAACAAAAAAAAACAATAACAAAGTGCCTGCTTTCCATGAATGCCGTGTGATTAAATTAATCATTATCAAAAAGGAAACCTCTACAGTCGGATTTAAAACTAGCAAGCGTTTGTGCTTGCCGCAGATTGGTAGTTAGCTGTTCCACAGCACCGCACCACTATAGCTGAAACTGTTTTTTACAAAATTGGTGCGGGGGAGTGGAAGAGCTAGTTTGCCCTCACAATTCCTAAGAGAATAGATATATGTTGGACTCCGATCAGTAAACATTGATTTCAGATAACCAGGGGTGAGGTCGACCATTTAGGGATTTATAGACGATAGTGGCTGTTTTCAATTCTCGTTGAAGATTCAGTTTTTGCCAGCCAAGCCTAACAAAGAGATCATCCACATTGGCATCATATGAAGAAGAGGTCAAAATACGTGCAGCGCGATTCTGTAGTTTTTGTAGTTTGATGGAAAGAGATTTATTGCAATTTCCCCATACGACACTACAGTAATTAAAATGAGGTTGAACTAAAGCGTTTCGAAAGGAACAAAAGACCTGCTTCTCTTCAAGATGCCAATGCAGGAAGCAATTTTTTTTGGAAATATGTGCGATATGTACATTCCAAGTTAAGTGTTGATCTATATATACTCCAAAGAGATTTCGTAAATTCTACTTGTTTTATAGAGTTGCTGTCAATTGTAAAAGACGGGAGTCTATTAAGGTGGCATCCCACCCCAAGTGACCGCTACGCGTTCGCACCGTTTCAAGGCGAAACGTTAAATAAAAACCCTGACAAACTATGTATTTTCTGAAGCTTAAAGTGCCAGTTCGATCACATTTTCCGAAGTCTGTGTTTGTGGATTTTTGCAAAGTTTATATAGTGGTACTTACCAGGTACTTACTTATATAATGGTACTTATACCAGGCCAAGCAGTTTTTCAACCCGAGAACTGGAGGTCCGTTTTTTCCCACGGTATTTCTCGCAATTTTTCGTCCGCCATCAATCGGCTATGTTCCTACCGCGCAGTAGGAGACATGGGCCTAGCGACGTCATACTCGTAACGAAAACCTTCACATCATAAATAAGATCTATTAAATCGCATGTTTCTCGTCTCTTTTTTTTCACCAGTAATAGGCGAGTGTAGAGTTAAAAAATGCCGGGGAAAAGATGTGCTCTGAATAGTTGCAGTAATAATGCTGATCTCAATACCGGAGTCTCTTTGCAGAGTAGTCCCGTACTAAAGGAAAGTGCGCGATGCTTGTTGGTGATTTTGCGATCTGTTTTAAACTCTTTAAAGTGCCTTGCTTTGGGTGTACAATATAGATGCCTGGATATAAACGGAAACTCCAGCCAGGGTCGATTCGGAACATATGGAAAGATATTGGAGAAGAAAAATAAAACAATTTGAGGAAATCCGGAGGGAAATCCAAGTGAACCAAGTCGAAATCAACTGAAGAGGATCGTATGAACATCAAGTAAGCCATTTAAAGACAACGGAAAAATTAGAATTGAGTACTGCCTGTAAGGAAAATTAAACAGATAACTTTATTGGGAAAATATAAACACTGAACAGAGAGAAAGCAAGATTAACAGTCGTACAAGATATATGAATCACGAGTTGAGGAGTATCACAAAAGAAATCAAACAAGATGAGTCAGGTCTATAATCTTTTGCAGAGTATTTTCAAAGGTGTAATTTGTTTATCTTTTTGAGATTTTTTCGGGCATAATTACAATGAAAAGGCAAAAATATCTAAAACAACCAAGAAGGGAAAATGATTCAAGGTTGAATATATTTTTTTGATTGAAGTCCGAACAAATTAAGTGATAACATAAGAAAATAAATTCGCGAAGTTGTATATTGGCATCATCTAAGGCACCAGCAGATACTAAGCACTAGCACAATTACAGGAAGTAGAAATACAAATCACATCAAATCAATGTAGGAATCTCTGTCTAAAGAGACGTCTAATTATAGCCAATGTTCACCGCAAAGTCGTCACAAAGTCTTAAAGTAAGCAGCTCTGTTTGTAGGCAGATGATTTTCCATTTTTTTAAAGACTTAGATACATGCGAATAGCTCAGCAGACATGACATCACAAAGTGGATGGTGAGTTTTTGCTGCTTTTAACAACCCTGTCACCACTATATAACTTCAGAAGATCAATCGACATAAGTTGACAATGTCAACATTTGTAAGATGTCCACTTGTTCACCGACTAGAGGGAGGAGTACAACAACTTTGTTTGTACTCAGCTGGAAATTAAATGAACACAAATAAGTTAAAAAGAGTACATGGTTGCCTGAAATAACTCAAGGATGAATGTATGCGTTTAAGAGGCTGTCCGCCTAAGAATCGACCACTTAATTCGGATCAAAATTTCGATTTCCCTCAAAATTTCTCCACGAAACAAGGTTGATATAAGGTAAAAGAAAATACATTTCTTTGGTTTTTATTCTCGATAATAGTCGAGATTTTGAGGAGATAGTGATCGATACCCGAAACCCTCAAATTGGGCCCTTCACGAAGCCGAAATTAGCCATCTTTCGGATGCTTGCTACCGAGCGTATATTTAGCGTACGAAGATAAGAATTACACCACAATTAGATACATCACCGCACTTAAGAAGAATGGTAAAATCAAGCCAGAGTATGGAAAATTACTAAAATTGTAATCACTTAAACAGGATAATGTCAACGCCATTTTCAAGAAGCGGGCCAAGTGGCGTAGCGAAAAGCGAAATTTCTCAGAATTCTGACTTATTCGGAGAGCCTCTTGTATTTTTCTGAAAAGTATTAAGATGGATCCCTGAAACCATGAAATAAAATTTATTGGCATTCTACTGTGTGAAGAGTTACGATCGTAATAAAATGACACAAATTCGCCATTTGGCGATCCAACGCTGTGTGAAGCCACCTGAGCAAAGGATTGGTTTTAGCTTATATTTTCTCATTGTTGTAGCTCAAATATCAGTTCAAATTGATACATATAGCATTAGAAATGAGCTGATAACACAATAATAGCATTCGATGTAAAACTTACCTATACAAGTCTGTAAATTATCCATTGAACGTGAAATCGATGTGTTTGAATAGCCGCAGGAACTCACGACTCGTACTGACTTTGCCGCCTGAAAACCCGCCGTAAAAGAAAACGAAAATGCCGAGACTTTCCTTGATTATACAGTCATCAATTCATTGATATTTTTCCCAAGTGCAAAGTTCTGTCTCTGAAGAGAAATCAATCATTTTATCGAGCTTGGACTTATCAATCACGGTAAAATCGGTGTGAAATATTATTTTGTTTTGACTTGTAACACCGCTGACCAATATTGCAGTCACTACACGAGCAATGAAAGGCGGATAGGATGGGTGTAAAGAGGGTCTCGCATTTATTTTTATAGTTTTTCTTATTTTTTCATCAGGCTAGTATCGGTCCACAAGCAGTAAACTTTTAACAGTCTCTGCCGTCTGACAGACATCATCAGTACATTGCTGCTTATATAGAGACTAACACAACGTAGTAATCAACAGTGGCTTCTCACACAAGCTCCTCGTACTGAAATGCACATCTGCAAGTTCACTATAATAAGGTATCACCAGAAGAGTAGGCATCTGGTAAACCTATAATTACATCGTAAATATGACTGAATTACAAGGAATCAAGACGTAACGGTTATTCAGGCCCATCAAAACACGGACATTTCTGCACAAAAGCAGCCAAGTGTTCCACCAAATCTTTTTTTCTGTCCTTTGATTTAAATGGAATGTCAAAGTTTTTCAGGATGGCTTTCAACATGACAACATTAAACTTTGACAGTTTGCTGCCATTGCAGTACTCGCAAAGGTCGTAAACATCGTAACAAATTGGATGGCGAAGACCATGAAAACCTGAGCTGTAGTCATGGGTTTGTATAACTTTCGAGAATTCCCCGGTGGGGCTACTTAACAAAGTTTAATACGGGGAGGCTCCGCCCCGAGGTTCAACCCCTTACCCTTTCGTATACCATTTTGGCGGAAAAGGTACCCCTTTTATATACCTTTTATTGAAAAAAGGTGCCCCTTTCACATAACTTCTTTAGGAAGTCTTGTTCTCACTTTCATGTAGTGCTTAATAAATAAACTGATACGGCCATAAGAGGTGTCTCTTCGAAATATTCTAATTAAAGGCCCTTTTAAATACCTTAGTAACCGATTTCCCTACCCTTTTATATACTTCAACTTGTGAAAACCCTACCCTTTCATATACCTGAAGCCTGAAAAAGGTACCCCTTTCGGGCGGAGCCTTCCCGTATAGGCCATTGTAGGGAGTACCCCCCCCCCCCCCGGGGAGAATTCTGCGAGCCTC
>JAHPZR010026523.1:0-5000 GCA_019787425.1 Platygyra sinensis
GACAAGACGATGAGTGGACCGATTAAACATTCAGAGAGTTAATTATATTACTATTTTAAGGAAAAAAATGAAGTTACATCGGCAAATTGGCGAACTAGGTTAATTGGGCAGGCAGGAATTGGAAATGTTCGTACCTTAAAGAAGAGCAAAACCACGAAAAACGGAAAAGGAAAACGGCCCGATGAATATGAAACATTTCCAGCGATATTTTCGTCCAATAAACAAAAGGAAGCCATAGTGAAATGTTTTGGACTTCCGGCTGCTTGTCCTTGACGCACTTATTGGCAAGTTTTTTATAGATATCGGGAAACACGGATGGCGAAAACGGGATTTAGAATGAAGCGAAAGCGTGACAACCCTGGTCGGGTGGTTAGAAAAAACTTTGGGGGGAGAGAGAGGAAGGGGCCATGGCCTACTCCTGGCCGTACTAGGCCCTGGCCCCCCAGTGCCCATGGCTACCTACCACCTGTATAGGTGGCCTACTCTAAATGGCCTACACTAATACCGAGCTATACTCCGGGTGGGGTCAAATATAACAAGAAAAAAAAAAAAAAAAAAAGAAAGCCAAAGCCCGAAGCATTTAGATTCCTTAAAATGTAACCCGGGTATAGAAGTGTTCAAGTTCGTATTTTTTGCTCTCAAAAACTATGGCAAATATAAAGTTACACAAACAAAAACGAAGACCATCACTGCTTTTATGGCGATTGCTCAGTGTTCCCCAAACGGTACTGCTTGTGCATTCGATTCGCGTGAAAGAGAAAGCACTTTCAAATTCAAAAACCCAACTTTTCCAGAATTACACCGTTTTCGTTTCAGGTCGGGCGTATAAATTAGGCAATGGATTCCAACCATAAATACTCGGGTCAGTTTTTTCATTTCATTACTCCTAGTCTGGTGCTCTGTTACCATAGTTATAGTGTTGGAGACATTAACATTTATTACTTCGGACCGCATTAGTTTACGAGACCTCGACCGAAGGGCCAGGATACATTCCACAGTCGCAAACACTGTGTTTTCAGTATGTTTGATAAAGCTTCTCATAATCCCATCGAATTTTGTTTTCATATCGTAGACACTGCCGGTCGGGGGGGGGGTTTGTGGAACTTACTAAATTATTTACACGGTCGTTAAAACGAAATAGGTTTTATTTTACATACCTTCACGTCCGACCTTCCTCAGACATCTTCCGCGTTAAGAAAGTCGGGTTTCCAAACGAAACTGGAACCGGAGTCACAACGCACTGCTGGTTTTCTTACTGTCACGCCGATGGTCACTACTAGTAAGTGGATAATGTTTGCCCAAGGTTTGAGTTTATGGGCCGGCAGCGGGTGCCTCCTCCATTACTTATTCTATCAGTAGGTTTATACTGCATCAACCGTGGCCGCCAAAACAAGCTCTGCGCAGAAGAAAGGCGGGGCCGTTGGTGATACAGGTCCAACGTTTCAATGATTTGCGGCGATGCTCTGTGCTTTTTTTTTTTAAATTTTACAACCTAGGCCATAGAGTGCCACAGGGTAGGGCCATGCCTAGGCCCATGGCCTAGGCCATGGCCTAGGCCATGGCGTAGCCATGGCCACTACCGCCCACGTTTTTGTCTACACCCCACAGGGCTTGCAGCCTCTCTCTCTCTAAGTATACATGTACATAGAGTGTTCCTTTCGAAGAAGTCTTTCCTTTCCACTGTCCTGTTTTCACCCATCAAAGGCAATTGGTGACACAAGAGCAGTATCAGCAAGTCACATTAACAAATTTTCCTTGCTGTAATCGCAAGCCCCAAGTTTAAACATCTTCAAGGACCATCAGATTTTAAACAGCTGAGTGGTTTTTTTTTTTCCGGAGCAAGGTCATTCATGGTTTTATAGGCTTTTTGTTTCTTTTCGGTCGAGAAGATAGCTTCTCCCCGCTGAGGTGGAGAGAACGTGGTTTGAGCTCGCATCAAAGGTGATTTAGTAATAACTCTGGCTGCGCGATTCTGTATTTTTGGAGCTTATCACTCAAGTAACCACTCAAACAAGTCCCAGACGGGGCTGTGCAGTAATCAAAAATGAGGCATAATTAAGGTGTTATAAATAGAATTGCAGTTTATTTTTTGGATTAAACGGCCGCAACACAAATCTCTTCAACGTGTTTACCCAAAGAGCGGTGAGCATCTATGGTAAGACCCAAGGATTTGGTATTGACGACTCCTTGATAATGTGGTCATCATTCTGATTTCAACATCGTCAACTTGGGCAGATAAGTCCTTTGTCTTGAATCCAATAACCATTAGCTCTGTTTTAGCCACAGTTAGACTGGATGCTTGTTAGCTTTCAGCCAACTGCTAAGGGTTATTATTTTCATTCAGGGGTTAGAGCTACTTTAGCCTCATGTTAACGCCCTTAGCAGCTAACGTAAGGTTGGTGTCAATGACTGTCCATCGGCACAAACTGTCTTGTTATACTTGGGAATACAATGGGGGACTGGACTAACTACTTAAGGACGTTCGCGCTAATTGTTTCTGCGCATCCTTACTGCGCACGCAAATCCACATGCCACGCCATGCCACGTCATACATCGAGCGCGCGCGCTAAGTACTAAAATGAACAATGATAGGGCAGATGGCCATTGCTATAGCTTTGATTGGATTTAACGATCTTGGACGTCCGGTGACCCCTACTTTTCTTTTCAGAAACAGATTTTATTTGCAATTATCTACACATTATCCAAAAATGAAAAAAAAATCAATGTGGGAAGTTTAAAAAATTTGAATATTTCTGCCCACGGGACATGGAATCCTGCCATCTTGCGGCTGCAAGGCGCGTGAAACCATGGTCGCTAAATGCGAACTTATTCTTTAAGGAACCTCACAAGTTGACTAAATTTGCTTAATAGGTCCATCCAAACCATATTTGGCAGAGAACTTTTCCCTTCAAAGCTCTAATTACAATATTTTGGGACTTGCAGCCACTTTGATCTTCTTCGCTAACGAAGCACGATTTACTCAGATTTAGGTGTTCTTCCGGGCATGTTATTTCCAAAACGAAGTCGGTGACCCCCCATTTTTTTTACATTTCTGACATCGCTAACTCATGATCTTTCAATGGTAAAATTTTCAGAAAAAATCAATGGGTTGAGAAAATTTTCGCGCGAACGTCCTTACTAAACCGAGAGTGAGGTCGTTACGGGAAAAATCTCAACTGAGGCCTTGCCGTATTGACCGAGCGATACGAGGTCAATACGGTAGCCGAGTGTTTGAGATTTTCCCGTAACGACGCGAACGGTCGAGGTTATTAAGTTGTTTATTATATGGCTAAACCGGTTGTAAAGAAGAGAACAACCTAAATTCAAGAAGGAAGTCGCTGTTACTTCACATCCGGTGATCGCGCGCCGCTTATCTATTCCATTCATCTTTCCAAACCGTCACACTGGGCTGCACAAAAGAATTCAGCGAACTATTTTGCGTACTCCGTCAGGAAAATATATTTATTTTTTGGAAAACAATGATCAATACGTCGCAAAAAGTATTTTAGTACCGTTGTGTTACTTGGTATGACGAGAGAATTTCATTGACATTCTCAAGAATCAACCGTCAAATGTCAATTCCTACAGAAAAGTGCTTCAAACTTGCTCAAAGCCGTGTGGCCCGTGTCGGGTAAAAGAATACAATTTTAAACGAATCAGCACTAGTCTTCGTCGTCACTTTCGATGAAACTCTTCGCCTTTTCTGAGGTTCCTGGACTTATAGTTACTGGCCCGTTAAAGTTCTTGAACTGGCGCTCAGAGATGCTGCGAATGTCCACACCGGAAAAAAAAAACCACTCAGCTGTTTAAAATCTGATGGTCCTTGAAGATGTTTAAACTGGCTTGCGATACAGCAAGAAAATTTGTTAATGTGACTGCTGTACTGCTCTTTGTGTCACCAATTGCCTTTGAATGGGTGAAACGGACAGTGGAAGGAGACCTTCCTTCGGAAAGGAACCTCTTATGTACATGTATACTTCGCTGCAAGCCCTGTGGGGTGTAGACAAAACGTGGGGTAGGGCCATGGCCTACGCCATGGCCTAGGCCATGGCCTAGGCCATGGCCTAGGCCATGGCCTACCCTGTGGCCTACTCTATGGCCTACCGGTGGTCAAATTTAAAAAAAAAAACGCAGAGCATCGCCGCAAATCATTGAACGTTAGGACTGTCTCACCAACGAGTTTCTTCTGCTGTTTTGGCGGCCACGGTTTGATCAGTATTAACCTACTGATAGAATAAGGAATGGAGGAGCAGGCTGCCGGATAAACTCAACCTTGGGCAAACATCATCACTACTAGTGTGACCATCGCGTGACAGTAAGAAAAACCAGCAGTCGTTGTGGACTGGGTTCCAGTTTCGTTTGGAAACCCGCTTTTCTCACGCGGAAGATGTCTGAGGACGGCTCGGACGTGAGGTATGTAAAATAAAACCTATTTCTGTTTTAACGAGTGTGAAATAATTTAGTAAGTCTAAACCCGCCGGCAGTGTCTACGATATTAAACAAATTTCGTTTGAAGCTTTCAAATACTGAAACAGTTTTGCGCTTCCATCGCTTCGGTCGTCCGTAACTATGGTCCGAGTATAAATGTTAATTCTCACACACTTTTGAAATGAAAAACTGATTTTGTTGAATTCCTTGCTATTTCGCCGAAACGATAATTCTGGAAAGTTTGGTTGAAGTGCTTTCTCTTTCCGCGAATCGACATAATCAAATGCACAAAGTATCGTGGGAACACTGAGCAGTGATTGGTTGTAACTTATTTGCATATTTTTGAGCAAATACTGAACACTTCTACCGGGTTACATTTGCGGCAATGCTCTGCGTTTTTTTTTTTTTTTTTTTAATTTGACCACCGGTAGGCCATAGAGTAGGCCACAGGGTAGGCCATGGCCTAGGCCATGGCCTATGGCCATGGCGTAGGCCATGGCCTACCCCAACGTTTTGTCTACACCCGACAGGGTGGGTCAGCTTCATTCATAATCGTCGCCATCCGTTTTCCC
>JAHPZR010026523.1:10000-26471 GCA_019787425.1 Platygyra sinensis
TGGGATGCTTGCATGTCCTAGCTAGAGTGCTTTCTTAGTTTGTTCATCAAATTGGACTTTCTCTTTCTCACATGATTTGTCAACTAACTGGCTATATAAAATGGGAAATTTTTGCTGAGTACTCCAAATTATACCAGTAGGACTGAAAGGGGTGCACAGACCATTTTCGGTAGTACAGTAAGGCACTACACTATAGTCTCAGGCTATGGTACATATACGACATGTGTTGACACAGCATACAAAAAATCCCACAAGTTTCGAGTAAATAAACTATATCTCTTCAGTTCCCTGTAAACGAATTAAGTACAATTTTGGAGCCATAAGCAAATTGTAAACAATAACACACGGCCAGAAGAAATCGCATTCAAGCTTTCGTTTGCTCATATTATAGCCTGAGAAGCGCAAAGCTGTAGTTCTAGGGAAGCACAATCATTCGCGTATCGATAAACGTTAAAAAGTGGCAAGATAAATCGAGGAAATAGCTGCATATATCCATCGGCGTGTGCATTGTCAGATCGATCACGCGTGGACTCGTCTTCACTCTGGGACTCGATCGTAAAAACACTCGCGTTTTTATCGTCTTCGCCGATCATCATGTGTTGGTAAGGTAATCCGAACAATTTTGTAGCAGAATAACATTCAACGTTGAGCATTAACATCGAAAAGAAGAAAGAAATTCCGATTTTAACGGATCTTCAGCCGCCTCCCTAGAGGTCCGAACAGCACGAGAGATCGTGTCAACTGAAGCATATTGTAATATTGACCCATAATGCAGTTCGGCGCGTGGCCAACCTCCTCTGAGGTTGTAGGATGGATGCTCTAGCAGAGTAGAACGAGTTTATTCTCACAGATATCAAAACGTGCATTACAATTGTAAATAAATCAACTAACAAACTAATCTCCTTAACATCCAATATAGGAAAAAGCGTAAACCTGAGAAAGTAACAACATAGACTTCTACTAAATTAAATATGCGCGAGAGGTGAAATTGAATTGATTAAGTATTTCGTAATTTCCAGACGTTTGTGAACATCTTCGTGAACATACATATCCTTAGCGGCATCTGTCTTCCAACGGCCGTGAAGTTTTAACAATCTATCTGAAATAGAGTTACCACTATGATGTACCACCGAAGTGATACACTGTACCACCTGATCTTAGACTATGTAAACCATAACACTTCGGATCGAGTCCTAACTCTTCTAAACAAGATTTGAATACTTCCCTACACCTGGAATAAGATAACTTAGAACTGCGTAAGGAATACGAATTACTCTTTTTGTAATAAATTAAAGGTCTAAATAGGGGAAGATTTGAATCAAAACTAATACTAGCTGCCTTCATGTACTTCTTTAATAGATTTACAGGACAATATTTATTGTCAACGCCATTAATGTAAACAATGTTATCTTCGCGGTACACGTCAGTCTTGCTAAGGGGGATGAAAATTGTCATATATGTGTCATAAAAATTTAAATGGCTAGGCAGGATGTTACACAATTCGTTGTATCGCAAGAAGCTTGCAAAACCTAAAGTACAAATGGTAGCAATCCTAAGATGTTTTAAGCTACTTTGCGGACCCGCAAAGTTATCAATGATCAGATTAATAATATCTGCCGAAATAGGTGTCTTCTTAGAAACTGGCTCACCACTAACTCGTTTAGCAGACTCTAGAATATTACGGCAGAAATTATTATCGAGAGGATTACTGACTGGAACAAAAGTGTGCAACCACTTGACTGCAGAATAAACTAGAGCGAGAGACGCACTGGAATTAGAGTGTTGAAAGCATTGTGAGAGATATATTGCTATTGTCGCAGAATCAAAAAGTAATTGTACTTCAACACCGAATCTCTGACACCAACAAATGAACTTTCTAATTTCCAAAGTATACCTTTTAACAGTCGAGCTAGCTCTAGAGGTCAACAATTGCTTAATAACGACCTGTTTACGTTCCTTCAACTTATCCGGGACGTTCCTCCACGCAGGGCTACTTTCAATAATCTACAATGAAAACAAAGCCAAAACAAAAATTAAAAATCCTCGCTCTATAAAGCATAAAACCCAGCCAGTGCCACATAATAAATCATAATCGTTTACAACCACTCATATCCCAAAACCAGGGTATGACTCGGCCAAGCCAGTGCCGTTGGCCCGCTTGAGTGCAACAGGCCAGTGCCATTACCCAACATACTCCCGTCGCAGGTTGATTGCCAAACCAGTGTCGGCTCGTTGGCCAGTGCCATAGAAGTAAGCTCGTGAAAACAGTACCGATCAACAACAACCTCAATACCAGTAAACACGTGTTCGGTGAAGACTAATGACGGGAAAAATTGAGCCTAATAGCCATTACTGATCCTTTATAACGTTTGGAGCCCAATAGAGCATTCACGTTTCGACCGTGTTCCAACGTACCGTTACCAGAAAAAACCCTACAATCCACCATAAAATTCTCATAAGTTCTACTGACAAGGGGCCAGAAACTAGACGAAGGCCAAAACGGTCCAACTAGAGAACCAACCGCTTTCTGTTCAAACAGGTAATGGAGAGAATTCGAAACGAGACAGACGGGCGGGACGACCAAACAATTCTCGTCACTCAAGGATTGAACGAAAAAATCTATTCCCGCACACCCAAGAGTCCAGAATCTAGAAAAGAAACGAGATAGTTTAAAATTATAATGATTTGCGAAACAATCCACCGTGTGTGGACCCCACAATGTTTCGAGCTGAAGAAACAAGGAACGCGATATCTGCCAATCGTCAACGTCAATAAACCGACTAATGAAATCAGCTTTTGCAACTTCATTACGAGGAACCAATTGGATATCCAATGAAATCTTATACGCGAGGCAAATCTGGAAAATACGCAAAGCAAAGCATTGTAAATCGTACCTCATACTCCCAACCTCGACTATCTTCGCGGCAGCGCGATTATCAGTAAACCACTTCACACGAGAATTTTTCAGCTCACCACAAAACGATCTAAGTGCAAACTCAATAGCATACAATTCCCTCCACGTGGAACTTTTCATACGCTAATTCTCGGACCACATTGTATGGCATACATATTCGTGATTCAATGTCATGTGAGCACCACAACCAGCACTGCTGGCGTCAGAATAGACAAAACAGTTCGGGGTGGTACCGCTGAAACAATATCTACCATTGCCCTGGATAATATTATCCTTCCAAAACTCCACCTCATTAATGCAATATTGATCTAACTTGAACAATGAATCCCAGTCTGGCGCGGCAGCAACCGACATGGAGCAGTGTCTGGTCATGATTCTACTGACGTTTCCAACAACAGGACCGGTAGAAATTATTTTGCCTGTGAAAGATGCCAACTGTCTCGCAGACAAGACGTAGTAATTGTTCGTGATGTTTCGGATGTGATCAAAAATTTTGTTCAGCCTACGCTCCGTAATAGATAGCGTACCATTAAGAGAACTCCAACAGAATCCTAACCAAACGATGCTTTGAACAGGCTCCCAGATAGATTTCTCAGCATTAGCTACAAAGCCAACTCTTCTTAAATCAGTTCTCTAATCCTAGAGGACAACGTTTTGCAAACCCGATAATCATTTTCGATAACCAAGCCATCATCCAAACAAATAGCTATTTTAACCCCCTGCAAACGCCAATACTTCTCCAAAGGACGAACGCATTTACTGAAAACGTAAGGCGCCGTAGATAAACCAAAAGGCAAAACCGAAAAAAACAAAATACGGACAATCTTGCGCCCGGTGGAAAAAAATGTCTGGTATTCGGACGCTATTTCTATGTGGTGATAACCACTCTTCAAATCAAACGAAAACATGTAGGCATCTTTCTCGAAATAGCTCAGCGCAACCCTCCAATCTTCATACTTAAAACGATACTTTCTAAGGCATTTATTCACGTGTCTTAAGTCTAGGATCAGCCTTTTCTTCCCGCTAGGCTGAACTGTTACAGATAAAGGATTGACAACAAAAGGCGCATCAGCGACCTGAATAACGCGGCCTGAACTAAGCAGCTCCAGCAAGGCCTCGTCTACAAAAGAACTATGGTTCCTAGCAGACCTATTATTAGGTAATATCACAGACTCCGGGAAATTAACAAAAGGTAATCTATAACCGTTTCGAATAATACTAAGAACAAAATCCGGGGCACCTATGGATTGATAAAAACTAACGTTCTCCCTTAGTTTTGTCGCTGGTACCAAATTCATTGCATTCCTTTACCTCAACCAATCTATCTACGAACAAATCGTTGTCCTGATTGTCACTTATAAGAACTTGCTGACGCTCCCTGTCCTCCTTCTCCTTCCCTAATATAGAACGATCCTGACGGATGAGGGCCATAGCCGCCGGAGTATGGACCGCTGAAACTGCAGTTCCGGGCCCAGTGCCCTGTCCTGGCGCACTTAAAGCATCTGCTTGATGACTGAGCAAACCCTGCACGGCCTGACAAGGCCGTGACAAAACATTAAAACAAAACAAAATTGTAAGGGGGGGGGGGGGGTGGGGGTCAAACGGTGAAGCAACTCGTACTACTTGCGAGAGAGAGAAAGAACATTCTGTGCAATACTGAATATATAGCACACAGGCATAATGAAGGATTTACAAGGGGCACGCCTTAAGCGTGTGTATCCGAGAGGTGACGCAAGACAATAAAAGACACCAAATACCTTCGTACCAAGAGAAAATACATTAAATTCGCTTCGAAATGCCCGAGATTCTGGGCTAATGCAAATTGAAAACGCTTTCAAAGATCCTGAAAATAGATTTTGGGAGAAAAACAGCTCAGAGAGTATCGTAGGAAATTCTGAAGTACAGTCGAACCCCGCAATTTCGAACTCGGTTAATTCGAAGTTCCCGCTAGCGCTATTTCGAAGTAATCATCAGTTGAATCGTTCTTTCCCTACACCTTTAATAAATCAACCCCGTTATTTCGAACTTGTCAATAACAGAGTACAAGAAGAAACTCCCAAGCGACCAACAAAGAGTGAGGTCCGTCGTCGTCTCACGATACAGTTTGTTTGCTGTTGAGGGAGCCGAGATTCGAGGGCAAACAAGCCAGTTGTCATTCGACAAAAGTATTAGAAAAAATCAAAAGCAACAGAGCACTCAACGATTTTTCAATGCAACAGCATCTGCTGAAGTTATCCGACATCTAATTACTGTATTTTTATTTAATCAGTGTCTTTCATCAAACTGTACTGTATTTTATTAAAAGAATGTTTCATTGCCGGATGATGAATTTTACGCTTTCCCGGTTACTTTGAAACCCCGCTAATTCGAACTTTTTCGCATTTCCCTCGGGAGTTCAAAATAGCGGGGTGCAACTGTCACTACTAGAAATTCGAGGCCAGTGTGGTTCAGTTGCAACTAAATACAGCTAAATAGCTAAATAGTAAATACCCTTCTGATCGTCGGTTTTACCTTTGGCATCTCGTTTATTTGGATCGCTTATTTTTACCGCTGAGTAATCTTGCGTGGCGTAGAGCCCATGTGACGGCTGGGTGACTGGCAGGGAACCAAATGTAAATGTTTTGCGGCATTTTCGTTGAGGACATAACACCCGTCCTTCTTCGCTCCCGGCCCGGCCCGCCCGAGTGGCGTTTCGCGCGAAACGCCACTCGGGCCGGGAGCGAAGAAGGACGGCTGTTTTTGAGGACAAAAAGCTTTACTCTAATTTGATTATATGGCGACTGTAACGCGTTACTTCTGGTTACATCTCGGAAAAAATCTTGACTTCTGTTCTGCTTTCGAGATACGTTTGCTCGTAAATCAAGACAAACGGTTTGATTCAGTAACAAACTATCACAAAAGAGTGGTTTGATATTTTTTTCCAGAATTCAATTCGTGAGAGTATTAAGTAAAGAATTTCATGTGATAGAATGAGTTAAACAGAATGTGTTGGTTTAGTTATTGATTCTTTGGATCATATTTATGGTAAGATGCCTAAGTTACTTGAACAGTATGAGTGATATAGTTTACACTGAAAAAAAATAAAAATTATAGTTCATACAATAACGTTCAATATTATTGTTTTCAATCAGCAGAAATTAAAGAAAGCGGGGGCAGCTTTAGTGATAACTATTACTAGTGCAATGTATTTGCAATTTTCAATACAATTTGTTTGTTCTTGTTGCTGTTGTTTTCCGACCTTATTCCTCTGAGGATGGTCGGACGAATCAGGGCCGTACCTAGGATTTTTTGTCTGCGGGGGCAAACTCCACAAACCTTCACGGGATCTCCCGTATACAGACAGGGTTTCTAGTCGGACGTTTTGTTTTCACCCCTATTAGTTTTCCTGGCGGGGCAACTAACAACGGAACAACAACGGAAATTAACAATGCATGTAATTAACGCGAATTTCAAAAATTCGCGTTAATTTTATGTATCTTAATTTACCTCATTGTTAATTAAAATGACGTTAATTGAAAGCATCGTTATTTAAAGACACCTTTATTATAAGCAAAGTTACAATTCCTCTACGTCTCCGTCAGAGTCGGTTGACGCATCATCATTTAATATTAAGTTCAAAATGTCCTTAGGGTTAGGGTTATCCTGCAAGGCGAGAAGGGGAGTAAAATCATCTTGAATGGATGGAAAGCTGCAGGAATAACGGAGGCAGTAGAAAGCGCCAGAAAGGGGCGCATTCCAACCCTGGATGCATTTATGCCTTAGTATCTTATGTTTTTTGCCGGAAATAAAGAGTAAATTTTGTTGTTGGACGTTGTTGTTTTCTAACGAAATGAGTGCGAAAGATATTAAATTCACGTCTTAATTATGCAACATACCGCACGGAAATTTGCGTTAATTAAATGTATGTAAACATAACTTTTGGAAAATTCGCGTTAATTTTATGACGCGTAAATTTTGTTCCAATGATAAGGTAACTGGATAAACAAGCTCCAAATTGACTCAAACAAGCAGAACAAGGAGTTTGAAACATTTTTTCAGCGTTTCTCGATCCCTGAAAATAAGTGTCTCGACTCTGACTGGTCATGGTTACAAAATGTTTATCCCATTCCCCTTTTTGACATTTCTTTCCCAATCCCAGTGACCTAAATCCCATTTTCCCAGGACAAAAACAGGCCAATCCAAGTTCCCATTTTACCCCTTCACAACCGTCCTCATAAAACTATACCGAGAAGTTTCATATTATTGTCTCGGCAGCCGGGAATGATCTTTACAGATTTTTATTCAAACTTCTTGAGAATATTCTATGTTTCTTTCAAAATGCCAAATGATTTGAAAAGTCACTTTGGTTCATTACTTGCACTTCTACTTGATCTGCTGAAGACTGCTTGTGCCTGTCTAAATGACGTACTCTATTGGTTGTGCTGACAACAACTGACCGTTGCTAGATTTTCAAAGCGAGGTTGGACGCGAAATATTTGCCACGTTGCCGAGAGGGTAAGTCGTTTAGATTTACACGTATAGTGATCCACAACGGCGAAATTCTCCAATACAGTTGCTACTTTTCCTTGGTCTGACAAACGTTAATATTTCTTCCTTATTTCTGGTTTTATGAGACTAATTTTTCGGAGAAGAAACGAAAATAAGGTAGGGTAACTTGCTAGTAACAAATAGAGCGGTGTAAGGTTTTTATCAGCGATCCCTTCAGCTGTTTCGATCGATCCTGTGGGATTTCTCCAAAAAATAGGGTTATTAACCGAATTTATAAGAAGTGCTTAAAATGGTAAATTTAATAGCTGCGTGTTTTAAGAATAGTTGTGTTCTTTCTGTTCTTATTTTTCCTACCGGTCTTTTTTGACGAGAAGCCGGTTTTAAGACAACAATTATAAAAGTTTTAGTGACAGTTCAGCTTAAACCTCGTAACACCGCGGTTCATGTTTGTTTTTCTTAAGAACGACCCTTTTAAATACACTGTGGAGAACGTGCAACAAGAAATTCCTCGATATTACTTGGACCAATTAGAATATTCACATGTAAAAAGAGTTCTTAGCCATATGCATGAAAGGTGTTTTGTTCATTTGCGAATTTCCTCTGTCTGGACTCGATTACACTGGTTGACAGATGTCAATAACATTGCAAGGTATAGCATAGATCTTATTAATAATGCTGGGGCATTCTTCAAGTATAATTGAGCAGGTGGCAGCAGCTCTGAACCTAATTTTATGTTTGTTTTGATTGTTCATGTTTCAGAATTACAGAAATAAACCAAATTAATTATTGGAAACCTGTTATGTTGCTGCCATCCCCAATCCCCAAATCCTATGTTTCATAGTTGATAATCACAGCTACATAAATTTTCTCATTAGTATAAATTTACCGTAGTCTATTGTGAACCCGTGAATTTGATTGGCTGTATTATCATTTTCTATCTGCTGATAGAAAACAGTTGCATGCTTGATTGTACTTGTGATCCTTTTTCTTCACGCGTCAGTACACAGCGCACCGCACATTTGAACCTGATGTAACATAATAAAACAGTTCTTTTCCACGCATTACGTGACATTTTTTTCTTTTTATGCAGTGAGACTACGGTAAATTTATACTAAAACAATCAGACTACTTGCCCTTGTTTTGTACGAGCAGATAGTCAAGTCAGCTGCACCTCGTTGATAGTCAACTTGGGTGCTCCTCGTTGACTATCTGCTCGTAGAAAACTCGGGCTTGTAGTCTAATTGTTAATTAAAGATTAAAATTGGGCATTTTGTTGATGCACTGAAATGGCCATGCACATAGACATATTGAGGAAAAATGAGATCTGCCTAGTTTTATGCAAAAGTATGCCTGATGTTTCTTAAACCTTCATGATCACTGTTATGTAGGTAAAATGAAAGTCAAGGAGGTGAACAGAACAGCAAACATTGCATGGAGTCCTGCTCCTCAGTATCCTATCTATTTAGCAGCAGGCACAGCAGCTCAACAGCTTGATGCGACCTTCAGGTAGATATACCAATTTCATGTTTTGCTTACTGAAATAGGCCATTACCCCCACTGCACTTGTGTTCAGGCAGTCATGATAGCTGCACTCATCAGGCACACAACCTCTTCAAGACATTCCTTACAACTACCATGATTCCTGCTTGCTCATCTCATTGATGGAATGGAGGTCCTGACAGCTAATTTGGACCTTTGTGTGTAACAAACTTTAGAAGCAGGTAATATGGCCATATGCTGGCACAATTTTGAAATAATTGAAAATGAAAGAATTTAGTCTGTGGCAATTTTGGTATCTGTGGACTGTTTTTTCATTAAATTGTTTCCAAACTAGCCTTATTTTCCAGTCGAGGATTAGGAGGAGGATTTCTGTAGCACACAACATGTAGTCCTATTGCATGCACTGTACTTGGGACATTTAGTTGAAGCAAATTATTAGGACAACACAGTGTTCCCGGCCAGGGTTCTGTCCCAGACCGGGGTTGACCACACTAACCATGAGGCTGCTACAGCTCTCATTGAAGTTAACAGGGGGACCCTTAATATTCCTTGTTAAGGGAGCAAGGTGTAACTACAGCTGTAGGTGTTCATTAGCATTTGTTATGTTGTGGTCTTGGTGAAGGTTGTCCAACTGGTCTTGTACTCCAACAATGATTTATTCAACTTGTTTGGCTTGCTCTCTTTTAGCACCAATGCTGCTCTTGAAATTTTCGCTCTTGATTTGTCAACTGGTGATACAATGATGCCACTTGCAGGAACTGTGGCTTCAGAACACAGGTGGGTTAGGTAACTCTTTTAATTCTAACCTACATGCAAAATGTTTTAGAATTGTTAAAAATGTAATGATTTATTAGAAGAATCTCAGTATATGTAATGTGAGTGATCTAGAGTCAGAATCAACAGTCCCTTTCAACACCATAGTGTTCTTGTTTTCTTCATATCCACTGAAGGTTCCATAAACTGGTCTGGGGATCACATGGAATGGAGTCTTCCAGTTCATCATCGGGACTTTTAATTGGTGGAAGTGATAATGGTGTTATTAGCATCTATGATGCAAAAAAGATTCTTTCTGGAGATCTTGATGACTTGATGGTTTTTTCAGTCTTCTAAACATACAGGTAATCAAGCAATTGAAACAAGTGATAAAGACGTGGGTAATCTGCTTGATTTTCAAGTCCCTCATGAAACATATTTCTTTGCTTTGTGCTGTAGGACCAGTCCAAGCTCTGGACTTCAATCCATTTAAACCAAGTTTGTTGGCATCAGGAGCTAGTGATTCTGAGATCTACATTTGGGATTTGACGAACCCTAGCAATCCCTTGACACCAGGAAGTAAAACTCTGCCACCTGATAACATCAGTTGTGTGTCATGGAACAGACAAGTACAGCATATCTTGGCCTCAGCTTCTCCTTGTGGCCGTTGTGTTGTTTGGGACTTGAGAAAGAATGAACCGATCATTAAAGTCAGTGATCAGAGTGCTACAGTAAGCGAAACACGGTTCATTATATATGTATTATATCTTGAGGATATATAGTACATGTGCTTGGCATGTGTCAAATACATTGTGTTCAGGAAAAGTAAAACTATATGTTTATTGTTACAGATTCGATGTAAGGCAGTTGAATGGCATCCAGATGTGGCAACACAGATGGTGTTAGCCTCTGAAGATGACAGATACCCAGTAATTCAGGTGTGTAACAATTAAAAGTATTCTTGTAGTAAGAGTATTGCAGTAAAAGTGAATAGCTACCATTTTAGAGGTAGTTTTAATGCAATTAAACCAATTTTAGATGCAGTGAGATTGTTCCTTTGAATTTGCAGATGTGGGATCTTAGGTTTGCCACATCTCCCATGAAAGTGTTGGAAGGTCATCAGAGGTAGGTCCTGACATATACCAGTTTATACATGTATTTGATTTATTAAACTCTTGAAAATGTAAACAAAACTAATTCTGTCTTATGAATCCAGGGGAATCCTGTCGATAGCCTGGTGTCCTCAGGATCCCGACTTACTTATGAGTTGTGCCAAGGTAAAGTCCATGAATATTGCCGTGAACTGTGCTTATTTAGTACAAACAGTCTGCCTGTAATGAAATTTTGTTCTCTAGTACCACCTGTCTTTGTCTAGGTACTCTGTTAAAGGGCATTTGATCATAATTAAAATTCCCATTGAATATTTCAAGGTGTCAGAAGAACTTCGTGCTTGGATCACAATTATTTGCACTAAAACAGAATCCATAGTACAGTGTACAATGTAAATTAGCAGTTACTTTTTGGAAGCTTTGCTTTTTATGTGGCGATATAATGTATATGTTTTAACTTAGTGCTTAGTTTTGTGGGTCTTTCCTAGGACAATCGTATTCTGTGCTGGAATCCAAATGTGCAAGAAGCAGGAGGAGAGGTAACCATTGGTGTTCATGTTCTTGTACATCAGAGTTGACAAGTGAAATGAAAGACTACCGGTCCTTAATATCTCTGTGTGCTGCCTGGGTGTGCATGCATCCATTGCAATGTTTTTCCTATATAACATGGTTGTAAGTTTCTTGTAATCGATTTTCCTGGTGGACTGTACCAAGTTTGTACATTATTTTACAAGGGTGTAACAATACATTGAACTATCGATGTATTGCAATGTTAATGCTGCTTTAGGGATGGATGGATAGTGAAAATGAAACATTGATAACAATTGCGATAGTGTAGCGAACTATCAATAGTTTCGATAGTTTCTATACTTCTAACATTTTAACTTGTTTGGAAAAATAAAGACACCTTTTTCCACTCGGATAAAGGTACAAAAGAAACTAAAAACAATCCACCTACTGCACCTAGCATTTTTAGCTTCTTGATTCTTTAACTACCAATAGGGTCGCGCCATCCATTGTGTTCCTTAGTACCTGTATTGACTACTACTTCTTAGATATTCCTTAAGTGCAAGGCATTAAGTAGATACAGACATTCCTGAAAACTATCGCAATACTAATGCAATAGTACCCACATTATCACAATATCGCAATATCCATGAGACCTGAATGTGAAGAGTGATCATCGCAGTAAATTTTCCAATTTAAGCAATTGGAAAGAAGAAGCCTGAAAAAAATCAGGGCTTCAACGGGATTCAAACCCATGACCTCCGCGATACCGGTGCGATGCTCTACCAACTGAGCTATGAAGCCACATATTAGGAGCAAGGTCAATTTATTGAGTTCATATTTTCCCGTGGAGTGAAAAATAATGTGAAGTTTATATGAAATAATTCATATTTGTACTGCGGTTGTAGATGAATCTGAAGAGTGATCATCGCAGTAAATTTTCCAATTTAAGCAATTGGAAAGAAGAAGCCTGAAAAAAATCAGGGCTTCAACGGGATTCGAACCCATGACCTCCGCGATACCGGTGCGATGCTCTACCAACTGAGCTATGAAGCCACATATTAGGAGCAAGGCTTCTTCTTTCCAATTGCTTAAATTGGAAAATTTACTGCGATGATCACTCTTCACATTCATCTACAACCGCAGTACAAATATGAATTATTTCATATAAACTTCACATTATCCATGAGACCTATTGCAATACAATTGCAATAGTTAAAATGCCCTCAATAGTCACCCCTATTATTTTACAAATGCATGGACTGTGTATTTTCATGTTGGTTTTCCTGGAATAGTCAAATCAGTTATATAGCTGCAGTTACCCTATCTGAGACTTACCAAACATCTAGTGGTGTTTCAATGGACCGTGTTCAAATGTTGTTTTGCTGCAGATTGTTTATGAGCTACCGACCACAGCTCAGTGGAGTTTTGATGTAGCCTGGTGTCCCAGGAACCCTGCAGTGGTGTGCACCTCATCATTTGATGGACATGTCAGTACATTTTCTCTCATGGGAGGAGGTGCTTCTGGCCAAGATTTTCATCAACAAAAAGTAAGTGCCTTAGAGTTTTAATCAGAGCAAGTACAGATTATGTTTATCGTCTATCTCTGTCATAGCAGAATTTTGAACGACAAGTGGTTTTACCACATGATGTTATTGCATGTCCATTTAGGAGAACATGTACATGACTTTGCATATACATGTACAGAAAGACTAGCAAATGTTTTTATTATACATGGTGTGAATTATCCAGAATAATGTTTTGAGACCCTCATTAACCTTCCCCTTACTCTGATTTTCTTGTTTATATTTATCACTGCAAATTACAGTCAACATTATTAACTGATTAATTTATCTCTTTTGTATAACAACTACCATCTTTCAGTCACTTGTTCGTGAAATGGAGATTCTTTCAAAATTTAACTTGTCTGTTTTTTCTGCAGGTGATGAGTGCATTTGATGTGGATGACCCATTCACTTCTCAGATCCACCAAGCACAGCAACAACAGCAGCAGCAGCAACAGAAAGCAGCCAGTGCCCCCTTAAAGAAGCCCCCCAAGTGGTTGCGCAGGCCATGTGGAGCTACATTTGCAGTAAGTTTATAGCTCATGGAATATGTGTATGGTTAAGATGATTTCTGCAGAACATTCAAGCAATAATGGCAAAAATAAAGTTACCAAAAAAAAACGTCATAGCATGGTAATATTTTGAATAGAGGCAAGAAGATCTTATTGAGACTTGTGTTGTCAAGCTGACCCCACAAGAGAAAATTGAACTTGAAGTTATCCTTACACACTGTGTTTCAATTAAAATGGACATTTTGCATTTGTTGAAATCACACTTAAACCTGGAAATTAAATTTCTTGGGAATGCTTGATGGGTATTTAATCTCAGGGTCACCTACATGTAGGGAAATGAATTGCAGTGAGATGTGTTTGATGGTATTCAAAAAGCTACTGTGCTGTGAGTAGATTTTAGTAAATAATTTTATATGCACTTCTTGCTCTAACTTTGAGTGGAATTTGTCCTAAACTTAAGACCATTTTGGAAAATCTTTAAATGGTTCCAGGGCAAACAACATTTGAACCAGACTGAAACTGCTGTTCTCTAGAAAAATGGTTCTGATTTGTCAAAAATTCTTGACAAAAAGAGACTATAAAAAGAGAGATGAAGTGAACAAAACTCGGAACATTTAGGCTGTCTGAAAGCTACATGTACAGTGTACATGTATGGAGCATAACTTTTCAGAAGTCTTCATGGTTAGATAGTGTTTAAACTTTAAACAATTTCTCTTATTTGCAGTTTGGTGGAAAGCTGATATCATTTGGACATACAAAGGAATCTCCAACCAGTCAGGTTTGTTCAAAGTTCTCTGTTGACTACTAAGTTGCAGATTTAATTGAACAGTGGTTTGACTCTTCTGAGTGATCAATAATATTGTAAAAAAGTCATTAGACAGCGGCAATATATGTTATTGATTAGTGTAGTCGACTAAGTCAAGTTATAAGGTAAGGCACATTTTATGCTGTTTTGATTTGACCTGGATTATAATTTATGTTGTTAAAAAACTGGGATGACAGATGGCTATTGATGGCTAAGAGATCTAACTTGGAATTCTAAGACAAACAATAATTGTTTGTCTTAGAATTGAAATAATTATTATTTCACTGTCCTAATGTAGAAAATGAATCTCAGAACTGAGAGAAAATATACTCTTAGAGTATTTGCATTCTGCTCAGCACATCTGCTAACCATAGAAAATGTTAGTAATTTATAACATAATTTTGTTAGGTGAACATCAGTCAGGTTACAACAGAACAGGAACTTGTGAACAGATCCTATGAGTTAGAAGGAGCCTTGGCTTCAGGAAGTTTTATCCAGTACTGTAATTCTAAAGTGGAGAGCAGTACACAAGAGTTGGAAAGAACACTCTGGAGTTTCTTGAAGGTGAGCAATTAGATTTGAGTTTATTTTTTTTATTTTGAGAGCTTTTGTTACTCATTGCTTTAACTTACTGATCATACTACTTGTCTAGTTATTGAGCTGCAAATTGGTGCCGGTCATTCTTTCTTTTGTTCTCTGCTGAGATAGATAAACTTTGAGAGAGAACCAAGGAGACATTTCTTAACACTTCTTGGCTACGATCCAATGGAACTATCTAAAAAGGTATGTGCATGTATGCAGGCAAAAACTTCATGCCTGCTTTTTCAGTCCTGTGGTTTTGTTGGGAAAAGTCCTCAAAATGCTAGATGCAGGGTATATTGTTCTTAGCAGAGAGTTTTAATTAGCGAGTCTGACATGCCTTTACTTCGCCAGGTTGCATCCTCACACACTTCTTCAGCTTCAAGTAGTGGCCAAGGAGGTGTCAATGCTGAAGAATTGGTTCAAAAGATGAAGCTCTTGACATCAGGGGTAAGAGAATTCACTTGGTATCTGATAAATAGCTATCATTACAAATTTAGAGTGGTTAAATTCAAATATTTGGGGTCGAAATTAATCAGGCAATCAGGCGAGTTTGTTTTTGGATTCACTGGTTTGAATTTGTCTAATTGAGTAGTCTAGTTGGCTCTATCACTACATTACCTACAGCAATAAGCATTTTTAAAATGAAAATATTAAAGACCATGAAGTAGTGTTTATTGCCTTTATGTGTCACTGAATTTAAATTCTGAACTAGCTATGCAGCAATCTCCAGAGGAATTAGTGTTTTGAGCTGTTGTCAATTATCTAATGAACTATGATTGATACACCTAGTTATTGTTCTTGGCCTTTAAGGTTGGCACACACGATGAGACTAGTTCCTGCGACTAGTCCCTGCGACTAGTCCCTGCAACAAGTCGCAGGGACTACTCGCATCGCGTGAACTGGCCATTTTTTGCCACAAAATCTAGTCGCAGGGACTAAAGTTGGTCCCTGCAAATAGATTTTGAAGCAAAAATGGCCAGTTCATACGATGCGACTGGTCCCTGCGACTAGTCACAGGGATTAGTTACCAGTTCACACGATAGGACGACTCACTGTGACTTGTTGCAGGGACTAGTCGCAGGGACTGGTCCCATCGTGTGTGCTGATCTTTACATGTACCAGTAGCTGAAATTGCGTTTTTCTTTTCATGTGAAATTCTGCTTATAGAAGGGTTCTTGTCACTACTAAGGACTGCATTTTGTCTCCAGTAAACAATACATGTACTGTAACAGGACAAGGAATAAGTGTTAATTTGGTGGTGGAGACTTGATATTGAACCCTAAAGTGGGGCCCTTTTGTTGAATAAAAACAAATTACACAGCTAAATAAACTAAATGTTTCACTGTTTAGACAGATGATTCAGAGTTAATTATTTGGAATGTCTATTTTTCCTTACCTTTCCTCTTGTAACAAAGACATGGTCATACAGGGTGCTTACTTAGTGGAAGCTTAACATAATGTAGCCATAATCTATCTGCTTAAGCCACATTTAATGTGCTAAATGTTGTTACAGGATGCAAGTGGGAAGTCAGGGGAAGGTGTCTTTTCAAGTGGAGCAAGCACACCCTCGGTAGCTGAATCTAAGGTAGGTCATACATGTGTAGTCCATGCTTATTTCATTGTAATGAAACGAAGCAGTGTAGCACTGCCATAAAAATGATTCATACAGGAGGGATTTCAGAAAACCCATTGTCATAATGCCTTATGTGAAAAATTCATGTGATATTCCTGGTATA
>JAHPZR010026524.1:7500-11084 GCA_019787425.1 Platygyra sinensis
ATTCTTGCACTGCGGCAAGCAAGAAAAAAGGATTGTTGCAAAGCTATTTCATCATTCCTGGGGGCTTTACAAAATCCCAGCAAAACTGCAACCATTCCGGATAATCTGTAAGCCAGCGAGCCACTCTGGTTAGCCTATTAAAACAACACATTGATTGGCCTAAATAACACTCTGGTTAGCCTAAACAACACACCGGTTGGCCTACAGTTAGCTTAGGTAGCTTGCGGTTTGCCTTTATAATGGGATAAGGGATTTCATGCTTGCTCGGTTCACATGGCTCCAAGTCATAGGAGTCATGCAAGCCATTACGGTTATCCTAAATTACACATTGGCTAGCCTAGTTATCACTGCAGTTATTATATATACACAGTCTTGGGGCATACACAGTGCTCACAGTATTACCACTGCATGCAATGCATACGAAGAATTTCACCAAGGAAACCCTCCAGTCCCTACCGGGTTTTTAAGAGAACTGCTCAGTCTGATCCTACAAAAGAATTCGTTTCAATTTAACGGGAAAGATTATCTTCCAAACCAATGGGACAGCCATGGGCACGAAAATGGCCGTAGCCTTTGCTAACATCTTCATGGCCAAAATAGAAGAAGAAATACTCGGACAGAGCAGCATCAAGCTAATCTTTTGGAAAAGATTTATCGATGACGTCATATCAGCACGGGACACGAGCAAACACGAAATAGAAGAATTTCTTCTGAAGGCAAACAACTTCCATCCTACAATCAAATTCACGGCTGAAACTTCAGAAACAGAAACTACATTCTTGTACACTAAAGTATACAAAGGTGTCAGCTTCAACAAGAATTCTATCCTTTACGTGCGAACACATTTCAAGCCTACAGAGACCTTCCAATACACGAATTTCTATTCGTGCCACCCACCAGGCGTCACAAAAGGTTTTATCAAAGGAGAAGCGTTAAGGCTTCTAAGAACAAATTCCTCTGAAATCACTTTTGAGGAGAACATGAAGAATTTTTCAACACGCCTCAAGAATAGAGATTACTCAGCTACAACTGTAGAAAAATATCTCTCAGAGGTCAATTTCTATGACAGAAAGAAAGCACTAGAACAGAGAAACAAAAATGCACGCAAGAAAATACTACCCTTTGTAACGCAATACCACCCTGCGTTGCCTAACCTCAAGAACATACTCATGGGGAAATGGCACCTTATACAGAACCAACCATACCTGAGAAATATCTTCAAGACGCCTCCCTTCATTTCACATCGCAAAGGAAAATCCTTAAGGACGGTGCCTACCTTTGTTAGTGCGCACATGTTCTGCGCATCACGCAAGCCATGGTTTAAGCGCGCGCGCGCTGGGGTTGACACTGACGCAATCAATTACGCCACCAAGTACACGACTAAAATTAAAGCGAAATTTTTCTGCTGTAACCAAATCAAGTTTAATGAACCAGTACTTAAACCAGGAACACCAGAATAGCAGCATATCGCTAACCACTAACGTCTTCCAGCTGAAAACCTCGCTGTTATCTTTCGAAAATTACACTGAAATCCAACTGTAAACATGTACCTGCAGATGGCGTAGTGCGCGCGCAAAAACGCAAATGTCTTACTTACTGGGGAGGTGACAGGAAAAAATGTAACAGGCACCGCAAAAGTTTTAAAAAAAGATCAATAACTTTAAAAAACGCGTGGTTACCCCTACATTTTATGTTACGAAATGGAAGTGGCAAGCCTATTCAAGATGTGATTAATTTCTGGTTGCGAACAAAAGGTATTCAGACTGTATCGTAAATACTTTTGTTCTTGGGCCATCGTAATTTGATCAAAAATAAGACACAAACATCAGTGATAAACATATTGAACTTGTTCATTTTGACTTGACGTTTCGTATGTACTCTACATACATTTTCAAAAGTAACCGTTGAAATTTAAAACAGCTATTTATATATAAATAGCTGTTTTAAATTTCAACGGTTACTTTTGAAAATGTATGTAGAGTACATACGAAACGTCAAGTCAAAATGAACAAGTTCAATATGTTTATCACTGCTGTTTGTATTCAGACTGTATTTTAGCTGAACCAGAGTAGGGCTGTCAGAGACGCTAAAAGCGCTTTTGCAACGATTTTGTCATCAAAAACTACCAAAATTGATTTTAATGTTACCATTTGCCATGTAGTTGAAAGATCTTTCAAAACGTGTTTGCATTTCTCTATGTAAAGGCGAGTTCTAAGGAAATCTGTAAAGAAATATCCTTTCCCTCTTTTTTCAGAAAAATGCTGATGTCAGCATTTTTGTTGGGATTCAAGGCTAATTATCTCGAAAAATTGCGTGGCTACTCCTATTTTTCTTTGTGGATTTCAATAGCCCATGCAAAGATCTACTTTTTCCGCGTGATCCTAACTTGGCGCAAAAACCTTTGTTTTTAGTAGGCACCGTCCTTAATTAAGGTCATTCCACTGAAATAGAACCTAAACTGAGATTTTTCTCAAACTTTGCCAATTGATTGTTTATATTATAGGAACTTAAATTTGGAAATAAAAATGAGGGGTCCCCATGTTCGTTTAGGAGCAACAGCACCTCGTTTATACCATATAAATCCTTATAAAAGCACCACGATTGCTTGCTAAATTCACGTTTCCGACGATTGTTTTTTTCTCAAAACTGAGAATTGGCCCATATTTATTTTACATAGAGAAATTTACTACTCAATTCAAAACGACAGAAAAAAATGATAGGTCACCGTAGTCGTTTTCGAGAAAATGACGATTTACCTCTTCGGCGAGGTCCAGTCGTAAAGAAAACGCCGCCATTTTCTAATGCGCGAGCGCTAATCACGCGTAAAACTATGCGCAGTAGGGATGCGCAATGCAATACTGGGGAATGACCTTAAAAGACACTCTAGTAAGAGCTAAACTACGAAGGATAAAGAGCAATCTATTTCCGAACTGCGGGAGTCGTGCAGGCCCGTCAACACTCTTTTAAAACTCTACCTGTGGAGCATCACTTTATAACATGACAATATTGTTATTTAATAGGTAATATTAAATGATTCTAAAGAATGACATTCCGAAAACATGTAGCTATACAAGAATGATTTTGTATAGCTTACAACATTTTAAGGCTTTGCAGCTCCATATAAGAACTATTAATGCAATAACCACAATGTAAATGCAAATTCAGTCTGTAAATGTAAACACGACACTTTTTTGAGGAAAAAAAATCCTGCAGAGAAATGAGGAGAGAAACAAAATATCCTGCAGAGCATTTAGGAGGGAAAAAAATATCCTGCCCACCACGCTGCTAGAAAAAAAAAAACTTGCTGACCAGAAGGGCGAGCACGCTCCGTTTACAAGGGGCTTTATAATTGGCCAAACGGGACAATAGGTAAACAACACAAACAATGCGCCTAGTCCTAACAACAAAAGAGGTGCAGATTAACAAGAACAAATCAAAATAGAGGCTGTAAAGAGGAGCAGACCATCAGGATCAGAAATCCCCCTCCCCCCATCAAGAGTTAAATGGTCGGCCCCTTACCACATTTATGGTTGTTTAATTTATTACATTTATGGGCAAATTTTATTACATTTATGGTTAGAGGA
>JAHPZR010026526.1:0-10000 GCA_019787425.1 Platygyra sinensis
GATTGTTTGCTTAGATAAACACAACACTTGAGTTTCTTGAAAGAATACTTTGACAAGTCATCTTCTTTCTTCGTTAGGTTAAAGTTACAGACACATTTTATGACTGGGGGATATTGATACACCCCAGTCACACAAACGTCTGTAAATCTGTTTATTTTCAACTTACCCTTTCTCGCACTGATATTACACCTGAAATACTGAACTTTGCAGGGTTTACTAAAGTAAAAGATGTTCTTTCCTAGTGCTGGGCTAAGGCCGTTTTTAATTATTAAACTTATTTGAATCTTCGTTTCGGTCGGCTCGCCCATTTTGGAGAAGGGTCTATTCAATGAAAACTACCCATCCGGTGCCTTCATTCTGAGCTGTTCTCTCGACAGTTACAAGCTTAATTTTTGTCTTAACATGATCATCAATATTTGCGGGTAGTTTACAGCACCCACGAAAGAGAGGCCTATCATTGGGTGGGTCTTTCGGCATGGTACCCCCGGTTCAAGCTTCTGGATTTTTCGTAACTTTGGTAATAGTCTTTATTTGGAGTTTGCTTTGTTTCCCTGTCTTTTATTTCTTTTGTTTTACGTTAAGCGTACGTAATCTTGTTGCTCCAGTACTGCACAGAAGGAACCCCTGTTTTTTTAGTTGAAAAAGAGCCCCATGAAAATGAGCCTTTTAGGCTAACAATTAAAAGCACTGCACTCTTAATCCAGATTCAACATCGTTTTTGAGCAAAGTAACGGGCTTATGTTATAGACCATCATACAAAGCCTTTTCATCTCACGAATAGACCCGCCATGGGGTTACAACGGTCAAAATACAATTATTTGAAACTTTGTTTTGATTCGTCTATAAGAGTGAAAGCCTTGGAGTAACGGTTTTTCCAAAATCGACATTCATATAGATATCCGCTTTTAAGCCTTAATGGTCACTTATACTTGCGTCATGACTGGACCGAAGAGGCAATTCGGCTTAAAGGTTGCGTGACGTATCGATTTTGGTCCCTTCAGTTTTCAACAAGATATGCGCAGCAACTTCTGCTTATCCCAAACGGTTCGGACCTTGTCGCTGTGATAATCCACTAAATATCTGTTCTCTCAGTGGCCTTGGGCAGTTTCTTTTTCTTGATCCCATCGAATTCTAACGATCAGTAAGGAACCTTTGTGGACACCTCTACTTCGGTGCATACGCCATGTCCAGACTCTCCCTGCAGGAACTTGCTGTCCATGTAGTTCATTGGACATCACTGCTAAAACACTTTACGGCTTGAGTACAAACGCTTTCGGCCATGTTGTCGTGACCAGGGCTCTTCCCAGCTTCGAAGTCCCGGCTGTGGATGCAATACTTGAGGCACGATGCCTTTCCAGGAGAGGGTCAGGTTGCTCGTTTACCCACTGGCTGTCTTTGCTGCATCTCAATGTCACAAAGACGTCATATTTGAAATCTCTTCATCACTTGCTTGCCCTCTGCAAATCCTCTGCCAATGTGGAAGTTTGTGTTTCGTATGGCCAATTTTTTTGCGGGGGGGGTTCTGCGAAGCCTTGGCGTCCCTCCAACTTACCCCGTCACGCGACCAACTTCCCACCCCATCCCTAACCTGACACCCGCAGCTTGTTAGGTTACTCATGAGTGGTGCTTGGTGACTGATCCACCAATCAACACATCGCGTCAAGGATTTTTATCCTTTTCGCCTGTTTAAGCTGCTAATGTTACCTAATGTTAGAAATTAAATGTAGTGAAACAAATACTGGAAAGCAGACAAATTTATGCAAAATTACAGGCCAAAATTAATTTGGGGTAGGCGTTGAAATCGGGGGACAGCGCGATATTGATTTTGAAGTCCGTTCCAGGATTTGAAAGCCTGGCAACGAAAGCAGCTAAACAGGAAAAGATAAAAATACTTGAACGATGTTGATTGGTGATCAGTCACCAAGCACCATCATGAGACCTAACAACTGCGGGTGTCAGGTAGGGATGGGTGGGAAGTTGGTCGAGTGACGGGGTAAGTTTGTAGGGAAGCAAGGCTTCGCAGAACATTGGCCATACGAAACACAACTTCCACATTTCGTTTGCAGAGGCAGCAAGTGATGAAGAGATCAAATATGACGTCTTTGTGACATTTAGCAGCAAAGACAGCCAGTGGGTAACGAGCAACCTGACCCCTCTCCTGGAAAGGAATCGTCTCAAGTATTGCATCCACAGCCGGGACTTCGAACTGGGAAGAGCCCTGGTCGACAACATGGCCGAAAGCGTGTACTCAAGCCGTAAAGTGTTAGCAGTGATGTCCAAGAACTACATGGACAGCAAGTTCTGCAGAGGAGAGCTGGACATGGCGTTGCACCGAAGTAGAGGTGTCCACAAAGGTTCCTTACTGATCGTTAGAATTGATGGGATCAAGAAAAAGAAACTGCCCAAGGCACTGAGAGAACAGATATTTGTGGATTATCACAGCGACAAGGTACGAACCGTTTGGGAGAAGAAGTTGCTGCGATATCTTGTTGAAACTGAAGTTGACCAAAATCGATACGTCACCAACCTTTAAGCCGAATTGCCTCTTCGTCAGTCATGACGAAGTATAAAGTGAAATTAAGGCTTAAAAGCGGATATCTATATGAATGTCGATTTTGGAAACCGTTACTCCAAGGCTTTACTCTTAGACGAACCAAACAAAGTTTCAAATAATTGTATTTTGACCTTTGTAACCCATGGCGGGTCTATTCATAGATGAAAGGCTTTGTGATGATCATAACATAAGCCCGTTACTTGCTCAAAAACGAGTTGATCTGATTAAAGAGTGCAGTGCTTTAATTGTTAGCCTAAAGGCTCATTTTCATGGGGCTCTTTTCCACTATACAGGGGTTCCTTCTGTGAGTACTGGAGCACAGATTACGTAAGCTTACGTAAAACAAAAGAAATAAAAGACAGGAAACAAAGCAACTCCAAATAAAGACTATTCCCAAGTTACCAAAAATACAAAGCTTTCCGGTACCTGCAGAAAGACCCAATATAGGCCTCTCTTTCGTGGGGCTGTAAACTACCCGCAAATATTGATGATATGTTAAGACAAAATTAAGCTTGTACTGTCAAGAGAACAGCTCAGAATGAAGGCACCGATTGGGTAGTTTTCATTTGAATAGACCCTTCTCCAAAATGGCGGCCGAAAATTCAAATAAGTTAAAATTAAAAACGTATACCAGCACTAGAAAGAACATCTTTACTTTAGTAACCCTGCAAAGTTTCAGTATTTCAGGTGTAATATCAGTTGAGAAAATGTAAGTTGAAAATTAAAAGATTTACAGACGTTTGTGTGACTGGGGGTGTATGCAATATCCCCAGTCATACAAATGTCTGTAAATTTTAACGTAACAGAAGAAAGAAGAGACTGTCAAAGTATGTCTTTCAGGAAACTCAAAAGTGTTGTGTTTATCTAAGCAAACAATCAATCATTACACGAGGGAAGAATCTCGGTACAAGCTATAAGTATTTGTTTGACCTTTATGTCAGCAAAATATGTATCTCTTAGATAACATTTTTGAACTTTAAAGTAACATAGAACTTGAAGGCAACATTAAACTTATAAAGGTAACATTTTATCCTTCTAAATTATAGATATGCTATTTACATTATACATTTTGGTAGTTAATAAAAGCAAGAGAACAAATAACTTTGTGAGAGGACTTTCGTCTTTTTGTCCAACGAAAAAATATATGCAGCAGGTCCAGTTTAAACTGCATACGCAGCCTTGTTGTTAGGGCCTCTGCTAGATAGATAAAGACAAAGTCTCTAGTAACGAGGCTGCGAAGGCGATCCTGTCGTTGTTACATCTTGGAAAAAGTGGGAAATGATACCATAGCTAGAATAAGCAGGGATTATATTAATATTTTCAGTAGGATAGTGAACTGGTTTTCACGAGAGGGGAAAAACTTCATGAGAAGATCTTTCCTCCTCATGGTCAAACCAGGCAAGTAAAATCGTTCCCACAGTCCAACCCTGTTGCCGGGCCTTGGTAAAACCCGGGACGGTCAAAACGTGACAACCATCACGGAAGCGTCACGGATCTGTAACGGGACCGTCACGTCAAGTCTATTTTTTAAATCTCGGTTCTTACAGGAGTTTGACCTTTATTCGTCATGGATTATTCGGTTAGCCGCTCACTTAGGTTTTTAAAGCGAATATAGTCTCCATCCGTCACGGATTATAGCTAAGCCGTCACGGATTTCACGGATCCGTCACGTATGTGTCACGGACATTAACGCCGCGAGTTTTGCCCATTTTGGCCGTCACGGATGTTTGATCGTCACGGGTTTTACCAACCCCCCTGTCGACCTTACCCTTACTTTAACAAGCATACAGAATACTTAAATAAACTCTTAATTTAGCCTTTCTAAAGTAAGGTAAAAGAAAAAAATACAAGTACATCATGACAGTGCATGACATTACATGACCAATTTTCTTTCACGCTATCTCGTTCGCGCTCTGCCAGGGTAAGGCGGCGGAGGCCACACGTCACACGCAGTAGGTGGTGGTGGGATAGTTTGCAACTGTTCAGGGTTGGCAATTGTATGAGGTCTTGCTTGATCGTTGGCAAACCACGGGATTCCTGCTTGGTTGTATCTTTTACTCATTTCAAATAGGTTAAGAACAGATACTTGCTGAAACAAAGTCACGGCAAAAGAAACAATGTATCACAACAATACGTTTTGCGAAACGGAACGGTCCTTTTTTAAAGATCGGGGAATTTTATTGATATTCTACAAAGTGACCCACAACTTGTTGCTTTTAAATGTTTACAACGTGGCCCACAAACAGATTTCAGAAAAAGACGAGGATGAGAGCGAGAGTACCAATGGCATCGACTAAAAGAAATAGGTCGACATGTACTCGTGGCTACTGCCACTGTGTCATGGGCAAATGAAATTCTTACCAATTCTTAAGATCATTATACTTTCTATTCACTAGTTAAAAAGTAAGCGAAGTGTGAAGAAGTGCAAGCAAAATCGCGAGGAAAAGTACAAAAATCGTGCTCCCGCGCATGCTTGTTGACTGCAAAAACCAAATATGACGCCTGCCTTAATTTCTTGTGGGAGAGCCAATCCCCCAGCAAGGAAAAGGACAAAAGGAGTGACCGGCCAACGAGCCTAGCCGCTACGAACAGAATATTTACAGACTGTTGTTTCACATACAAGCGAACAGAGTTTGTGTTTATTAAAGGATACGGCTTCTGGTGTCACAGCTGGCAGCTTAAATATCGATGGAGGCTGAGTGAGTCGACCTTCAGATGAACCTATCAAAAATTGACGAACAAGAATTTGGAAAACGGCTTTCTTTGAAGGGAACTGGAAAAAATCTGTCCAGCCCGAAACGAATTGGCTTTCACAGTGTTGCGACTGTATGGTTTTCCTTCCACTGAATTTTCGAGCTTCTACGTAAAAGGTTTCAACATGGTTGACAATTCTGCCGCTCCATGATTTCAAGTGCGACTGGAATTTTTCTCTCCTTCCTCCACGCTAAAGTAGGACGTGAACGGTTGGTTTATTTTATAGTTAGTTATCACATTGTATTAAATCTTTATTTTGTAAAATGAATCGGACTTAATATTAAAAGTCTACTCGTGACTTTCTCCACCTTCAAAGACATTGACAGCGTATTTTGGTGACTTTTTTACTTTCTGGAACAGCTCTTGTCATCTGCTTTTTAATGTCACCATCGCTAGACTAAGTACACTATTTTGGTTTCCTTGCATATTAAATAAGAGAAAAGAAAAGTTGAAATTCTTGTGCTGACTATGTTTCTCTTCGACGGAAAAAATCGGAGGACAAACATCGACTCGGGCGGGGGTTATTGCGTGACAACTGTCCAGAGACTTATACCACGTGACGTAAAATAGCCAATAAAATCAATCAAAAATTAATGGGTGGGTTATAATGGCTCATATACCATGATGTACCCTGGGTACCAGAGGTTTTTCTCGCGCGGCGGATGGAAGTGGAAGCCGAAGGCCGTTGGCACGAGCGGCGAAGCCGCGAGAAAAACCTCTGGCTCAGAGCGGCTCAATTCACCGTGCTCGTTGAACTTTGATCAATTTTATCGGATTATATTTAAACCAATCACAGCGAGGATCACCCACTGTGAACACGTGGACTTTCACGTGAAGAATGACAGATGAAATGTGGATTGCGAGTATTACATAACGTTTGGTTTGCTTTCATGGCTTTCCCAGGAATTAAAACTACTCCGGTGAAAAAAGGTTTCCTGATTCGAAGGCTTCGCTGACGTGCCGTTTATGTGACGCGAATGTTATGTGTAATGGTGGATATTACAGCCTTTCATCGGAAAATGCTAAAAAACTGAATATTTGCGAAAGAATCTCGACACTTTTGACTGTCGAGGACGACAATCTGTCCGTCGGGCCGCGTATTCTTTGTAAAATAAGTGCTACCGACGGATCGAAAAATTCGAGGCGACTGTCAAGGAAGTGGCAAATTTAAAAGAATATAACGAAAAAATATTATTCGTTGGAAAGGAGAAGCTACAAATGGTGAACATGCACGTTCAAAACGTTGTTCAAGCTCGCAGTCAACAGACTTGCGCGTAAAGAGCTATATTTTAATCCTGTGGTACCAGAACGATCAAAGGAAGAATAAACCCATACATCGAGCTCGAGGAACATAAGCTCGATCAGATAGCTGCAAGAAACTTGCAGTGGAAATGAGCCAAAACAAAACACTAACACATGGCAAATCACAGAGGTGTCACACTCAACGAAGCGACATGCAGATAGCGGCTTAAAATTCTGCATAAAATTCCTCCGAATAACACAACATGAAGTGCCCTTCATAAACACGATTGAAGCGACAAAAAGGTCTAGTGACCTAACAGGGCAAATATACAAATGTCACGAACCGTAGAAGTCGTGTAGGCTAGTCAATTCCATTTTGCACTAATTAAAATAGTAGTGATTTCCCGAATCCCGTCGGTAAAACCGCCTACACATCATTGCTGCGTATAAAATTCGTCGGCAATTCCATCCATTTTGCTCTGCATACCGTCGAACGTTTCAAGAACTTTTGTTATGGCTGTTTCCCTATCTTGATCACTTGCAAATCTTTCAGCCCACTAACAAACGTCCTCCAACTCCAAGCAACAAATATTTCACACGCTTCTTCTATTCTTAGAAGCCAATCACCGTGTCTTTTAGATTAGAAAACCCTTGGGAGGTCATTAGGAGCCAATCAGCTTTCTAGTCCAGATTCTGGACTTTTTAGATTTAAACTGCCTTGTCATTGGCTCGGCGCCCTCAAAGAAATCGCGCTCTGGTCCAGAGGTTTTTCGCGCGGGTCACAATAGAGACATGACCGACACCGGAAACCGCGCAAGAAAAACCTCTGGCACCCAGGGTAACCATGATGGTTAAGCCAATGAAAACTCTCGAATTGCATTATCCAATGATCCACTTTTTGAAAGTGAAGTGTGATCATCGCAGTAAATTTCCAATTAAGCAATTGGAAAGAAGAAGCCTGAAAAAAATCAGGGCTTCAACGGGATTCGAACCCGTGACCTCCGCGATACCGGTGCGATGCTCTACCAACTGAGCTATGAAGCCACACATTGGGAGCGAGGTCAATTTATTGAGTTCATATTTTCCCGTGCAGTGAAATGATATGACGTATATATGAAATAATTCATATTTGTACTGCGGTTGTAAATGAAAGTGAAGTGTGATCATCGCAGTAAATTACTGCGATGATCACACTTCACTTTCATTTACAACCGCAGTACAAATATGAATTATTTCATATACAGCTGTTTCAATTAAGGTTGTCGGATAAGAGTTTCAAGCTTAAAGACAAGGCCGAAAGGTAGTATGGGTAGTTCTTAATTTTTTTTTTCGGAGGTGCGACAGGTAGGATGGAAGAAAACACTGTAAACATTTGCCTGTGCGTTTTAAAAGCGAAAAACAAAAACTCACACGATTCGCATTGCGTTCGAAACGTGCCTCTGTTTGACAGCGTTACTAGATTAAAAGCCTACTTATTGGAGAGATGCACAGAGGAACTCCGACCAGGAGCAGATTGTAACCGGCTTTACTTTTGGTTATATCGGTGAAGGAAATAAGAAGTTTTCCATTACTTCGGAAGCTCAACTTCAACTCGTGTCGAGGCACTGTCCTTAGTGAAGAAGGGGATGATTACTTTGTGGGTCGATCCACACTTATCTAAAGCCAATAACTCAATCGTCTCAACATCGGGGAAGAAAAGAAAAGGTATAGTAATTTTTTTTTATCCTGAATATCATCCCCGTCTCTTCAGGTTGCATACTCAGGAGAGTGTGTTACTCAAGAAGACGCTGGAATTCAAGCTTCTCTAATTCCGCCTGTAAAGATCAGGACCTGGTTTAAGCAATTTATTGTTTTGTGTAGCTAACCACGGACCCAGTTTTGAGATTATGACTGTGATGAGGAAGAAGCGTCGTCAAGTTATGAAGCACGCCTGCCAAGAGTGCGACAGCATCATAAACTCCCAGAGATTAAAACTGCGTTGTTGGGCGAGGATGTTGGTAATGAACTTTAAATTTCTCGCCCGTTACATCAAACATTCTCAGTGCGAGTAATGAGAGGGTCCGATTATTATTTAAAAGATATTATTTTGTCCCAATTTTACACTTTAAAGTTTGTAAGAATTGTTTTCGTCAATGTGTTTCTTCAAATTATTTCAATAACGTTATTAGCAGTTAACTCACTCGAAACTCACGGGCTCCACGTGCATACACGTATGTGTGTGTTGCTTATGCCGCTTTTACAGGCTTTTACCGAATAAAAAAGTAAAAAATCGTCTATTCATACACTAGTGAAGAAAATCATTTGGGAGATTTAGCAATGACGGCGGCGACGGCGGGCAGGACGTAAAAAATGGAGTTATGTTTCACCTTTGAAAGTCGTAACTCTGTAAATCTGTTCAGTACGCCTATCGGTATAAAAATTTGCTCAAGCTGAACATGCTCCGACAGCGATCATTTCCAAAAGAAGATACCAAGAATTAGCCATTGCGATTCGCGTTCTCCAAAATACTTAGAACTTTAAAATCATTTCACGCTGTTGTTTTGCAGAGGATGGCAAAGAACTGTACAGAGATTCAAAACGCACTTGCATTGCTATTGTTTTGTCTCTGAAGGGCAATTTTGTTGAGCTTTAAATAGAGAAAATTTCAGGTTAATTGTACGTTCCATATGCTGTGAAAAATCGATTCAAAAGCACAAAAATTCAAACAAACCGTTTTTAGACTAAAACGATTTCGTTTCAGATAATAGAAGAAACTTGCTAACGCAAAATCTGATCCCGTTTCAGTATACACATCGTTCGCAATTTCTGACAGTGTCTTTTCGGGATGTACAAGCACTGCCTCCATAATCAAAAACTCCATGTGCGGCCGGGTGCATGGCCACACTGTTTATCGGTCTTCCGATGGTATTTGCCTTCACTTCTCCAAAATTTAAAACTTTTGAGACATATCGTTCGATTGTTTTTGGTGACATCCTCAAAGCAGCTGCTGCCTCATCTACTTGATATCCTAAAATTTCTTTCATCCAAATGGCTCGCCACACTGTACGGGCGAGGCATAGCTGGTTTTGATGAATTGATTCAGAAAAAAAATCCCACATAACCTTGCGGTCTTGTCTTCTAGCTTTATGCTTTGATCCGACAACGTTAATTGAAATAGCTGTATACGTCATATCGATCCAGTTTTTAATAAATAAACAATAGCCTCCATTTGGCGCGAAAATATGCGAGGATATTTGTCCGCGGACATTATCTGTTCCGAGAAGCGAACAGTTTTCCGAGAGCGTAGCTCGAGGAAAAATGTGAGCTTCGAGGAACAGATAATGTCCAAGGACAAATATCCTCGCATATTTTCGCGCCAAATGGAGGCTATCGTGCTTATTATCCTTCAAATCTTTTTCGCAACGCGCGCCGTTTTGAAAATTGGGGGATATTTAGTAAATAAACGCCTTC
>JAHPZR010026526.1:17500-57500 GCA_019787425.1 Platygyra sinensis
CCAATTACTCTTATTCCGGATTGATCCCAAACAAACGCACCCTTAATTTCAAACCACAATTGCATGAAGATTAAAGTTCAATTACCTGCACTCTGAATCACAATTCATTTTGAAATCACACTTATGTGTGTGACTAGTTAAGGTGGCTGGACACAGTTTTTATACCTGTGTTTCATTCACCATTTTCTTGAAAGCCCTTGAAACTTTGGACACCAAAAATGGAAGCAAGCAATTCAAGTTAATGACAGAAACTTCAATCAATTTATCAGTAGTTTAGCTGACATATGTGCCATTACCATGGCAACATCAATAAATATAAACAGGTCTGCAAAATCTCTTTTATTTATTTGCAAAAAATCTGG
This sequence comes from Platygyra sinensis, assembly GCA_019787425.1. Taxonomy (NCBI): domain Eukaryota; kingdom Metazoa; phylum Cnidaria; class Anthozoa; order Scleractinia; family Merulinidae; genus Platygyra; species Platygyra sinensis. The sequence continues at coordinate 17,863 of JAHPZR010026526.1, forward strand.
TTAGATTTTCTTTACATTTGCATGCAACAAGCTTGTTAAAGATGCTCACAAGTTTTCATGATAGTTTAACAGTTGAGAGAGGTCTTTAATATTGTCCCTTGTGGAAGGTTCACTGGAATATCTAAAATTTCCTCTGTGTAAAGTTAAATTTGTTTTCAATGCTCCTGTTACTGGGTTTAGCTAAAAGCAGGTCCATGGCCCAGCGGCCCACCCCCGATGGCCCATGACGGTCCGGAAGCCCGAAGGCCCAATGGCCTGCAGCCCACGGCCTGTGACGGCCCGCCAGCCACGGAGGCCCAATGGCCCGATGGCCCAGTCATGATTTTGCACAGTATTTTGTCCAGCGGTAAATCTACTCACATACACAGATCTGCATCGGGTTTAGACGGGCAAAATGGATGACGTTAACCATTTTAATAATCATTTCAATCTTTTTCGATCCTTTCTTTTGTTGCTTGTTACTAAGTGAAAATGTTGTCTTTCTATGTTTATTCGTCTGTTTACAGAACATAGAGATGAAGTCCATTCTCAAATGATGAGGACCAAAAATTTAATAAGCGCCCAGCAGGTCACTTGCCATATTCGAATAAATACAGTTCTTGCACTGCCGGAAAGCAATGTTTTGAAAATACATTTTCCTTTTGGCGTGGGGTTCCAGTAAATAGAATGACATATCTCTGCCATGTATAGAAAAAGATTGGCAGTTCACATATCTCGTTATTTATGATATTTTCACATTCAAAAGTCCTCTATTGTGTTATCAGTTTCTGTAAGGAGACGAATGAATGTAGAATGAAAGCATTTTATCTTGACAACAAACAGAAACAAGGATTCAAATGATTAAATGGTAAACGAATTCAAACTCACCGTCATCCATTTAGTACACCCAAACCGATGCAGATCTGCGCATGTGCACAAATTTATCACTGGACAAAAAAACTGTAAAAAATCAGGATTGGGCCACTGGGTCTCCGGGCCATCACGGGCCATGGGCCGCTGGGCATAGGCGTACGGGCACCCTCGGACTTGGGGGGGCGGCGACCTTATTGCCCGAAAAAAATTACAAAATGCCCGAAAGTGTCAGTTGTATATACGTACTCAAATCGCAGTAAAAACAAAAACGTTCCCAATTCTTACGTCTAATGAAACCGTTATCATTACGGAAACACAGCCGAATTCCGATTTTTTGGAACATCCAAGGGAACTGATGAAAATTGCTTTTAAAAATCGGCCGGACAGTTCGTGAAATTATGGCATTTGAGTGAGGAGAGGGGAACGACTCTTGGTTTGAGTTATCGGAAGGATCGAAAAAATGAGGGTTCGAGAAATCAGGATTCCACTGTAGTTATTTTGAAACATTGCGTACTCCTAGCCTATGACTTCATTCGACAGCCTGGTAAAATCAGAAACTTATAAAAGAAACAGTCAATTGTTCCTCATGCGAGAAGTTCAGGAAAATTTTAAACCGGCACTTTGCGGAGCCATTCAAAAGGGCTCTTTTCAGAGCCACCACAAAAACATAAGTCTTGGCAGGAGCCCATCTTGGTCGTCCTTTGCTTTCATCCTTTTGTCACTAATGGAAATAACATCATGGATTCCCACTGTACACATTTAATTGGCATATGGCTTTTCCAAAACAGAATACCTGCAATTGTGGATCCTTAGATCATTTGACCTTAACTCCGATTTGACAAGACAAACGCTAGTGAAAGTAACCTACAAGCCAGGCCTTGACTACCTTTTAGAATGCTTTCTCCCGAGTACTTTTGCCCGAATCATCAGCGTTTTGCCCGAAAAATCTCAAAATTTTCTGCGACTGGGGGGGCTGCAACCCCCCCCCGCCCCCCCGGCTCGTACGCCTATGCCGCTGGGCCACCATGGGCCATGGGCCGCTGGGCCATCACGGGCCATGGGCCGCTGAGCCACCATGGGCCACGGCCACTGGGCTGTCGTGGGCCTGCTTTTAGCAAAACACCCTGGTACTTATTTCCTAAAGTATTTTTGTGCCATTATTTTATGTGAATGGAACTTCTTTACTATCCTGTATACAATTTCAAGTTTTTTACTGACCACTCATGCGATGCATTTAACTGGGTTCTTTTGGTGTGAAAGAAAAAATCTGTGAATTACTGAGTTTTCTGAATTGATACCTTTTCTGATATACCTTTGTGATAAAATACTAAACTTATCAATACACTGCATTAAATTATGAAGAAAAATAGCACTGTCAGATAGTGCGGGTGAATAAATGATTGCTGAATTGACGGCTTGTTTGTTTTTTTTGAAATCCTTGTGCATACACTGAATCCCATTAGCAAGAGCGTGCGCAAAAGCTGTATTCAGCCACCTTAACGTTGGGGTGTCTTTGTCAAAATACCCCAAAGTCTCTGAGTTTGACAGGCGCTTCCTCAATTCCATGAATGCTTCTTTGTGTTCTTTTCCAAATATGAATGGCTTTCCTGCCTTTGTCAGACTTCTCAGGGGTTCTGAGATAGTTGCTAGGTCTGGTATGAATCAACCACAATAGTTTACCAGCTCCAGGAAGCTGCATGTCTCCAACACATTTTGAGGTTCTCTCGTGCTGGTAACAGCCTCGACCTTGTCTGCAGCACAGCTGATTCCATTTGCCTTAAAGAACCATCCTGACGAATGTTAGCTTATCCATGCTGAACTCGCACTTTGCTGCATTGAGGGTGAATCCACGCTCTCCAAGCCTCTTGATCACCAGCTCCAAGTGTATGTCACGCTCAGCTTGGTCTTTGCCATACACTATAATATTATGTCATCTTATTATGAGATGTTCTCCTGCCCATCTATTGTGGCAAGTGCTGTCTGGATCTCATGTTGATATTGTTCAGAGGCTGAATTAACTCCAAACAACAGTCTCTTGTATCTGAATAGTCCACAGTGTTTCACAAACGTTATAATTTCTCTTGGGTCAGGTGTCAATGTCAATTGGCGGTAGCCCCACCTCAAATCAAACTTGCTGAATACTTTGCTACCATTCAAACTCTGCAAGATTTCTTCAACCATTGGGATAGGGTGTTGCTCTCTCAGTATTGCCTTGTTTGCCCTGCACATGTTATAATTGACATACAGCACATGCAACAGTTTTACGGTTTGTGACATTTGCCGCTCTATTTTGAAATTGAATCTTGCAGACTGTGGTATTAGGAGGACTTAAAAGTAAAGTTGAGCTGTTTAAAGAGAAGTATGAACAGTTTTGATAGGTCCTTTGCCTGGCTTCAGCTGCAATCAGTTGAACCATTCATCACATCTTACCAGATATGGCTTCAACAGATTTGGGTCAAACAATTTTGACCTTCGAAGTGTTACATTCCAAACAGGGCAGAGGTGTTATTGATGTGACCTACCGAATTAGCAATTTCAAATCGTTGTATGAAACCAGTGCAGTCTCTTTTTGCTTTCTTCTGACGCCTGCACTACTAGTCATGCTAACAGTCATGCTAACGTGCTTGCTTGCCCACAGATTTTCAAAGAAAAGATTGAATGCTTAGTCTAGTTTGTCATATAAAAATTGTCACCCAAACATCACTTGTGAAGATGAGCCTTTAGTTATTAACCCTTTGAATTCCAAAGTTTTCACAAAAAAATGCCATTTTTAATTGTTAAATCAGTCTTTTGGCTGCCATGATGCTAAAATGGTCCTAAGTTTTGCTGAAAAAGTTATGTGCATAAACCAGACATTTTTACGATTATCTATTCTGCATTGTTTTTCTTGCCTTTCTTTCCTTTTTCTCTGCCCTTTTACTTTCTCTACCTTTTGCATTGCATATTCTTTCTGGGTGCAGTAAAAAGTTTGATGTTAATGATCATGGTCAAAGCCTACAAATGGGACCTTGATCAATGATACAGGTATTACGTGGACCATTTAATTACCACCATTTTTGCATTAAAACTGATAACGTTGTTTTCAATTGCATGTCAGATTGCTGTCAACATTGAAAACTGGCCATTGCGTGGAATAGATCTATCCTCATTCTATTAAATGTATATTAAGAATATCTGGTGACATTTAAATTGATGACATCACAAGTGATACATAGAGCACAACCACTCAGGGTATCTCTATGCATATTTAGTATAAATCTGCTAGCGTTCTATCACGAATGCCATTCCCTGATTGGCTACACTACTCACGTTCTATTCGGTGATAGATAGTGAGTAGCGTAGCAGCGTGCACTACTCGGGGCTGCTTCTTTGTGGTTTCGAAGTGTCTGTGAAGAGGATTTAGATGAAAGTTTGCAACGGCTAGTAGATTTATACTAAAACAATTAGATTATTCGCTCTCGATTTCTATGCGTGATAGTTGACTTGGGCTGCGCCCTCGTCAACTATCACACGATAGAAATCTTGAGCTCATAATCTAATTGTTTATTAGCACTCAAAGGGTTAGGTTTACTGATTTGTGTTTTGAAATTTGTATTCCAAGCCTTAGATTGTCCAAACGGCTGGGATGGATATGGCAACTCTTGTTACAAGTTTGTTGTCCAGTCCTTGTCAGTGCGAGGTCTCAACTGGGAAAATGCTCGCAGAGATTGCCTCGGTTATGGTGGAGACCTTGTTAGTATAGCCAACCAATCAGAAATGAGCTTCATTTATGGTAAATCTTCAAAAGTTCAGAATCAGCATTACTGGATTGGGCTCAATGATCGACGCAATGAAAGCTTATTTGTTTGGAGTGATGGTACACCCTATAATGCCTCAGTGTATAGTAACTGGTATCCAGGAGAACCAAATGATCGCGCTGGTGAAGACTGTGTTGAGTTGTATAGAACACGTTGGAATGACAACAGCTGCAAAAAGGAGTATGGCTATATCTGCGAAAGACCCAAAGGTTAGTCTTAACGTCAGCACCTTTGGAACTATACCATTTACAGTTTTGCATCTAGCATTGTCTTCAGAGTACATACAGTGGTAATAACAACAACAACAACAACAACAACAATAACAATAACAAAAATAGTTAATATTAATAATAATAATAATAATAATAATAATAATAATAATAATAATGTAAATAAAATTATTTAAACAGGATAACCTTTCAGTTCTAACAGAAAGAACTGTTATCAAAAGGGTCCTGTACTTAAATAAATAAATTAATCAATCAATCAATCAATCAATCAGTCAATCGATCAATCAAAAATAAAATATCATTAAGAAATCTAGCTTGTAGATGCTGCAAGTTTTAAATGCATTTTGGATCAGAATGATTTCAACCTAGGTTTATTTGCGAGGAAATGAAATCAGGTTTATTTCAAGAAAGGAACACATTTTGGTTTGAAGCAGCTGCCTAGCTCATGGGGATGGGGAGCTTATTGTGACTTTGGCCCAAGCCATTTTGAAGGAGACTACAGAACCAAACCATGTAATCCGGTATGACAAATTAAGAGTCTGTGGCCGGATAATGAGGGGGTTACTGTAGGACGGGAGTGGGGGGGGGGGGGGGGGACTGGTGGAAGAGTGGAAGAGCTGCATGACAACTTCTATAATTGCACAGTGATACAGTTTATAATTCTTTTCTTCTTTCTACAATGTACATGATTGTATTTCTCTTTGTTAGGAGTTCCTCTGCCTCCCATTACTACTGCGACTCCTCCAGTGACATCTGGTGAGTCAATAATTTTGTGTACATTTACTCATACTTTTTATTTATTAACATGTATAGTATTTTGAAGTAATATATCAAACACGAGAGACATTGTTTCATCAGGATATCCAAACACGGAGAAGAGAGTTGAAAATAAGACACGCAGTGGAGTATTTTTAAGGAAATTCAAGGTGTTTGGATATAGCCGATGAAACACTGTCCCGAGTGTTTGATATATCTTCTCAATCGAAGCAGAAACTAATGAGTAAACAGAGAAGTAAAATCATCAAAATTTATACTAATTAAGACTGGGTATAAAAAAACCTCCTTCACAGTTTTGATCTTCTTTGTTTTAACTTGATGAATTATTAATGACTTTGAGAACTTTTGTTCTCATTAGGAAATTATCCACAAAAAAAACACCATTTAAAGCAACCTTGGGCTAGTTTAGCATTTAATTTTTTTCTGCCAATCAGATTTAGATTGATGCAGCTCTTGGTCCACTGATCATTTCCAGGTCAGTTTGGGTCGGCCTGTTTCCTCCTGCCCTGCGGGTTTCAAAATAACACTTGCCTTGTCACACAGTCCTGGGGTTTTCTGAGCATATGCCCAATCCACCTCCACTTTCTTCAGTCTGCATATTTGGGTAGCCATCCATTCTTGGTTGGTAATCTCTCACAGGTCCTCATTTCAGATAACTGAAGGTCGATCATCTAATTCTTGGGATGAAGCACTTGTGTAAGCATCTGTTGAGAAATGCCCAGACCCTGTCCATTATTTGCTTGGTCACCCTCCAAGGCCTCAGCACCATAGAGCAAAACTGCTTTGGTGTTACTATTGAAAATTCTTAGCTTTTCTGATACAAGATGCAAGAAGAGGCACATACATCTTCTAAATAAAAGCTAGTGACTAAAATATCATTGATAATTATTATTGTTTTTCCCTTTGTTTGAAGTCATGTATAAATATGGAAAAATCTTTTGAGTGGAGTTTTTCTCAATCACTCTTTTTGTATCCAGCATGCAGAGATCATTGCGGGCCCAAGAGAGGCCCGCAACCCTAATCTTGACAGTGACCAGCGGATTCTGTATTACGCGTGCGCGCCACGTTTATAACAGGGACACTGAAACCGGAAGTTGAAATTTTGTTCCACCACTAAGAACGATCAGAATGCGAAAAATGTGTCAATCACAACAGTTTGTCACATTGGATACCGGATGCAGACCTCTGTCACATGGAAGATCAAAGTACGTCGATCCAAGCTTCTGTTACTCCGGCTCAAACCTTAGCCGGAAAAATATTAAAACCCAGCGCTCGTGAAAAATGTGTTTTGTTCACTAGATCTTGGGCTTGAAACATCGTCAATGAAATGACCTTTTATAAAATCTCTGATTACGCAGAACGGGCCGAACAAAAACCTCTTCACAAACCCTGATTTCGAAGGGATAAACACTTTAGGGTTAATAGCTATCACACGTCGGCAAAAGTTCTATCTATTTCTTAACAATCCAGCCATATCATGTTAAGATTTTAGCGAAATGGAAGAAAACCAGAATGTAATAATTACAATTTTTTTTTTCACCTCGATCGCGTCATTGCTCGACTCAACGAAGTAGCCACGGTCGCCCACAACAACACAAGCCGATGTTTGGGTAAATAAATCACAGAATTATTGCCTCAGAGCTAAACCTTGAATGAGAACATTCATTCCAAGCTTTCCTTACGTGATTTAGACGAAAAAAATTACCTCGGCGGGGTAGAAAAGAGAACGAAAGAAAAAAACAGAACAGACAGCATATATTAAAACAATGCGTGAATTATAACTACAGAATACAGGGCCATTTTTACGTCTTTTATCTGAAGCGGCTCGGCGGCTCGCCAGTCGCGTTAATAAGTGTTTAAAGAACGGGTAAGGTATCTAATTTAGTGGCTCGGCGGCTCGCCAGTCGTATTAAGTGTTTAAAGAACAAGGAAGGTATATAATTTAGTGGCTCGGCGGCTCGGCGCTCGCCAGTCGCGTTAAGTGTTTAAAGGACGAGAAACGTATATAATTTAGTGGCTCGGGGGCTCGACGGCTCGCCAGTCGCACTGAGTGTTTAAAGAACGAGAAAGGTATATAATTTTGTGGCTCGGCGGCTCGTCAGTCAACGCGACTGGCGAGCCGCCGAGCCACTCGAATGATGCATCTTTAAAAAAGTGGCCCTGTATTCTGTAGTTAAGCCGAAAATTTTCGGTGTTCGAAATGGAAGCGAAAATAAAGCTTGCTTCTGGATAATTTCACCCTTAAAAGCCAGCAAATGGTCCCAAATTACTCTGTGTATCCTTACAATGTCCTGTCTTGCATCTCTGAAAGATTTTGCCTCAATTTTGAGCAAATAAACACTCCTCCGTGACCGGCGCCTTCTTCCTTCCTTGATCGAATATTTAATTAGCTAACTAGTGAGAATCGAAAGTAACGCCAATTTTCTGTCACGCTTTCAAAACAAGGCACGCATTACCATCTTCTCTATTGCCAACATCTAAACAAAAGCTCTTCAAGTGCATTCAGGCCCGCACTTTCTAACCTGTGGTTACTACTAGAAGTATAGTTTTAGTTGCCTTTTTAGTTAGTTATATGTATGTCAGAGTGATGTCATTGCATATGCACTTTTAAAAAACTTTTAACACTATTGTGGAATGCAAGAAAAAATTACTGTCTATTACTGTTTCGCTGTACTTGTGAAAAAGATATTGAATTTCAGATGTTAATTTCTGTCTTTTGATTTTTTTCTCTTACTAGCTCCAATTGCTTGCTCTGCGGGTTGGTTTTTCTATGGCTCATCTTGTTACAAGTTTAGTTCTCTGAAAAAGAAATGGATTGATGCTAAGAAGGATTGCCGAGCATCTGGAGGGTATTTGTTGAAAATTGATGATGCCAATGAGCAACATTATATCACTTACCAGCAGAGCCAAGGTTATAGGGTGAGTCATTAATTTCCATTTTGCGACTTTTATTTCTCAATTTATACATTTAAATTGTAATCATGTGATTGCCAATGAAGTGTTGTAACTATTTAAGGGTTAATTTTCACTACTTGTGAGATTTGAAAATTCATTCAAAATTTTGTGAGCTGTTGCATGTAGGCACAAGTACATGTATTTGTGAACAAATTGTTGATGATAGAACCAAAGAGTAAATCATTCAATACGGTTACTCAATTTATTAAATATTATATATATGAAAGAGAAAATTTAGGAAGTTTAACTTGCTTGTATTAATTTGCATTGCATGTACCAGACAAGTTGGATCGGATTAAGTGATTCTGCAGCTGAGGGGAGCTACAGATGGGAGAGTGACAATTCACTGGTTAATTACACTCACTGGGGTACAGAGGAGCCCAATGATTTTGCTGGGGTAGAGGACTGTGTAGCGGTGTGGGGAGGTGCTTCAGCTGGCTATTGGAATGATGATTATTGTGACTCGGAAAAGTATTTCATCTGTGAGAAACCTGATGGTATGTTTCACTGTTTTTCTTCTATGGTTTTAACGGTAGAAAAGAACTCAGCATGCCTTCTACTTAATAAAAGGGGACATTTATTGATCTACATGCACATTTTATTTATTTGATCTTTTTGTTCACCATTTAGTGACCTTTGTTTTTGTTGGAAAGGTTTCCTCCAAAATGTCAAGAAAGGATTCATATTGATAATTCAAGTACATATCGCAGTGATTCGATTTAGCGCCTGGGATGCTTATTTACTTTTGGTACCTCAAGGGAGGGCGCTTATTCGAGACAGGGAACTTATTAGGGACAGGGCGCATATTTAAGTTTTTGAGAAGCAACCAAATGTTTAAAACAAAACGTAAATAAATATTACAATAACTAACAGGAACAGAAATTGTAATGTGGGAAGCGTGGTGGCCTCATGGTTAGCGCGCTCGACTCCGGAGCGAGCACTCTGGGTTCGATCCCTGGCCAGGGACATTGTGTTGTGTTCTTGCATGGGCAAGACACTTTACTCTCTTGGTGCCTTTCTCCACCCAGGTGTATAAATGGGTAGCAGTGAATTTAATGCTGGGGGTAACCCTGCGATGGACTAGCATTCCATCCAGGGGGGAGTAGAAATACTCCTAGTTGCATCATGCTACAGAAACCGGGATAAGCTCCGGCCTGATGGGCCACTTGGCTCGAATGCAGACTTTACCTAACAGAAACTGTAACAGTAACAAAATAATTATAGTAGTAACAAGCTAGTATACTTGCAGTTACAAGTAAGCTTATACTTGTTGTCCCTGAATCCTTCCTGATGAGAATGACCAGCAGTTGCCATAAAATCTGAAGAGAGTATTTGTTTGAAGGAATTATGTTCTGATATGGACATAACAGTTGAGAAACTCAGACGAAGAGGTCCACTGTTTTTGAAATGAATTATTGTGTACGGCATGTCAGCTCTTAAAGGAAGATGAACCACATTTGAAACGTATTCTGAAGGCGCTGTAATATTAGAATAGAATAGAGGTGCTTATTAGAACAGGGGCACTTCTACATGTAAGAATGGGGGTGCTTATTGAAATATGGATGCTTATTAACAAAAGCACATTCCAAGGGAGGCGCTTATTGGAAGAAGGGGGCTAAATCGAATCATTACAGTAATTATGAACATTTTTTTTGTGTCCCTGCATGGAGGGTTGGTTTTTAAGAGGAGAAATTTGAAAATTAATAATTAATAAACACCTATGTTTAACCCAATTCTATCTATACCCTTCTCATTTTCCCAGTTTTTGAGAAGGCAAAATTGCTAACTCCTATATCAAATTTTTTAGGTTGGCATCTGACTTTATCATGCCTTTCGTTTTCTTTAAAAACCTTGTAGGTCGAAACATCTGTCCACTAAACTGGAGAAGCTTTGGTGACTACTGTTACCAGTTCAATGTTCACGGAGCCCAGTATAAGAATTGGGTGGGTGCTGAAAAAGCCTGCATGTCTTTTAATGGTTCAACTGAATTGATCAGTATAAGCAGTGCTGCAGAAAATGTGTTTGTCTTGAGGCAACTTAAAGACATGAGAGTTTCCCAGGTCTGGATTGGGTTAAATGATCGCAAGGTGGAGGGGAGATATGAATGGAGTGATAAATCCACTTCCACTTACAAGAACTGGGCCCCTCTGGAACCATCTGGTGGTGTTGCTGGTGGGATTTCTGATTGTACGGTAATTGATGGCAACACTCAGAATGGAACATGGAGTATGTCTCCCTGTTTTTTTACACGTGGGTATATCTGCAAGAGAAAAATAGGTAAGGAATTTAAATAATTGATTCTACATACATCGACCTGTACATGTACATGTAACGTCACATGTACATTGACGAGGGCTTCTCAACAAACCAAAGTTGAGAGTTCAACCCAAAATAGTTGATAATAGTGCTGGATCAATGTTAAATTATTAAGTGAATGTGTAATTTGCTTATTTGCAACATATTGAATTTTTTATGGTATTTAACAATTAATGAGCAGTGAAGATTGATTGTAAGAGAGTAACAGTGGACAAGTGCAGGTAGAGTGCAAATAAATCAGCATACAAAATTATGGGGGTTTTTTGCGGACAAAATTTCGAACGTGAATACATCAATGTTTTGTTAAATAGATTATTGTTATGCGTAATAATACAAATTTGAAAATAACATAAATCAGTGTCGTCCAGAATACATCGATTTTGAGTGACATACATCGATGTTGTGTAGCTTACATCGCTTTCCTGAATCATTCGTACGTGACCGTATACAACTAAAAGATGCGCAATAAAACTAAAAGATGAGGAAGCGGAAATAGAGTGACCGGAAGTCGGTTAGAAGAAGAGGCTAATATGGTGAAAATAGAAGTGACCGGAAGTCGTCTAGAAGAAGAGGCCAATGGCGGAAATAGAAGGGGATTAGTGAGATGCTCGGATTTGGCTGCCCAACATCGACGGATTATTTCAGATTACTGAAATGGTGCAGAAGGACAAAGGAATACTGTGTCCTGCGATTCGTCTTAACTTTTTTAGTTGCCGTTTTATGAGAAAACGAAATTCCCTTCTCGAATGAAGAGAATGCAGTGGGGGAGATCTGAGATTTTAGGACTTATTAACGACCCTATGGTTCTTGACATTTCTTCATTTGCCGTTCTTGTTGTTAGCGATTTACGGCTGCACGTTATAGCCAGAGATCAATCCTATAGATCTCCCGTTTGGCCATGTGAGTCATGTTACATCTGTTTGCTATCTATTGAGAACAATTTTAAACATGAATTATACGTTGGAAATAAGGGAAATAAGCCATCTTTTAACACTGGGTAAATATTAAAATCCCCGCTATGTCTCGCGGCTCGGGGAGCCGTGGTTTCAATTGACTGATGCAGAACCTTGTGAAGCTTGGCGAATTCGTCCACAACAAATACACAACAATTTATCGCAATTAAATAAATATCTTTAACTGCCGATATAATGTACCAGTCAAATGAAAGCTTTAAGATCCCCCCCTGGGCAATCCCTTGGGCATTTGAATTTTTGAACATTTTTCCGAGTTTCAAATTCCTCCCTCCCGAGGCCGAAAAGCTGTGCAAATGCTCCATCATAGGTCCATTCCAGGTGATGAAATGCCCCCACCCCCGGAAAACGTTTCAGTAACTTCTATTATGCTCCGGAAGCTGTGTATGTAAACAGGGTTTAATAGCCAACACTCTCCGCTTCCTCATCTTTTAGTTTTATCGCGCATCTTTTAGTTGTATACTGTCACGCACGAGTGATTCAGGAAAGCGATGTAAGCTACACAACATCGATGTATGTCACTCAAAATTGATGTTTTCTGGACGAAACTGATTTATGTTATTTTCAAATTTGTATTATTCCGCATAACAATAATTTATTTAACAAAACATTGATGTATTCACGTTCGAAATTTTGTCCGCAAAAAACCCCCATACAAAATAGCCCAGTGGGCCATCTTGTCAATGGTATCGAATATCAAAAGTAGTTTTTCATATTTTTCATATAAACATAAAACTACGTCCTTCAGTCAATAGTCAGATCAATTAATCCGCATTTAGGAAAATTTAGGAAATACACCAAGTTTCACAATATTCCATTGCTAACTCAGTTTCATTATAAGGGACCCCAAACTTGCTAATTTTTACAGTGAAATGTATGGCAGGGGGCAAGCAATGCCCCAGCTGGTATACATGAATTTCTTTGTAAAAATTGGCGAAAGAATTTGTAGCAGCATCGATCTTACCAGTAATGAATCTTGCTTTGTTTTCTGCTGCAATGTATATTTGGCTGTGAGCAATTTTGCTTCCAAGTGAGATTCCCGAACAGAATTTTGCCAAGATGTTGGGAACTGGGAACTTTATTTCATGGTGAGAATCTGACCATGATCCTGTAGGAATGAAAATCACGTGGACTAAAATCTTCCTGGAATGCCATCAGGATTCCAGACTAGATTTTGATGGGATCCCACCAGGACCCTGGTCGTAAGTGTTTGTATTGAGAGAATTTTTGCCAAAATATAAAATTTAAGAGGCAATTTAATTAACCCAAAAATTTCCTACAGTAAACAGGTACATGTAAGTGGTCAGTAATCAGCAGTCACCCATCATGTCTGGCATACATGGGCAAGTGGGTGAAAGCTACTGCAGTAATTTCCAACACAGACATTGACAAGAGTTAGAAAAAATGGAGTTACATGTAATTAATTGGATGTGCAACTTCAAAATTACCCTAAGACTTTTTTTTTGTTTTTTAAAAGAAAAATAAATGCTTTAGGTTAGATGTCACCATTATCAAAATAATTATGTAGATTTAGTTGTTTAAATGTGAAGAAAAAAGTTCAGTTTATAAAAAGCCCTCTTTCACCCTCATAGTATGTTCTAGAGATGTAGATGTTAACTAAATGTACACTCCTTCATACTGTGTTAGTTTTTACTCAGATAATGAAACATAAAGGGCTCATGTTCGGTGTAAAACGAATAATAACAACCTATTGTTTTACCCTTCTGTCCAAGATGCAAATGACTCCTTTGTTCCTGGTTTTGCGTTTGTTCTATGCATTATGACGTCAGCTGTGCTGTTTTACATGGATCATAAACTACATAATAAAGTGGTACTTAGGATGATCAAATTTATACCCCTTGAATTGTTAGGTTTAATTTACAGAGAATATTCCACAAAAGATTAAAAAGGCTGTTTACCATTTGCAATTGGTTCTGGGAATGTTTAAGTTTCAAAACGTGTGAAATATGCAAAACATGAAAGGACTTATGACATCATACACTTTAACCAAATGTTATGTACATCAAGTACGTACATGTATATAAATAGAGCTATCTCTACAGAAATCTATTAGTTCTACTTGCAACACACCTACGGTAATAAAACTTTCAGTTCCGATGGCAATCCACTCTGTTCCAGTTACCTGCAACATGTTTTTGATATTTTAGTGATTTTCAGCTCAAAAAGCAATAAACAAGGCCATTTATGTGCTTACTGGATCATGCAGATCAGGTACCTTTAGCAATAATAGAACACTGAAGGTGGCCAGAAAAGCCTTTCAGATCAGGGAGGTCTGGAACCTAGTATGTTGTCATGGTAACAAAAATGTTTAGTTCATTTGTGGAGCACCTCTAGTAGAATCCTACTACCAAAAATCAAACTTTTTGTTATTCAAATTGGCTGAGGTATCTTTGTTCATCATATTTGATCAAAATCTGGTTTAGTTAGTTTATGATGTCATCACTTAGTTAATTTGCATATTTTGAAAATTTGAATGTCTCCAGTATGAAAAGAGATATTTGAAAATAGTAAACAGGGTTTTCCTCCTTGTAGAGACTACTTGTCTATGTTTTAAAAAGGCTTAGATAGGAAAGATGCAATTTTTATCATACAAGTATCAAGTGTGATTTTGTTGTAGGCATAAATCAGTGTGATTCACCATTTGGAATGCAGGATGGCAATATCGCTGACAGCCAAATTTCTGCCTCCAGCAGTTTCAATGTTTCATCTCTTGCTAGTCACGCACGTCTCCGTCTTGACAGTAGTAACTTGACAGTTGGGGCATGGTGTGCTGCACAAAACAATGTGGTAAGTAAATACTTTAAATTTGCTTTATTTACTGTAGTTGATTTATTTTATTTCTCATGACAAAAAAAAATTAAGTTTATGTTGACTAGTAGATGGCAATTTTGCTATTCGAGGCATGTCAATCATCAGCGAACTTTAGTTACAATTTTAAGTAAAGAAATTAAAAACTGAATGGTTAGACATTGTTAAATTATTAAGAGAAGCATAACTGGTAATTACATCTCAATAGTTGTACCAATAAAGTATACTGGTAACTATTACATGTCACAACTTAGTTAGATTGTGAACAACTAACTAGTACTACAAGCTAAGTCTGTATAGGCCGACAGTCCAGAGCTTATCCCAGTTTTACCCTCAGAAAGTAAGGACTGGGATCTTGGCAGGATCCCATGGGATCCTGGCGAGATTTTGGCCACCAGGATTTTTATTCTCAGCAAGAATCCTGCCGGGATCCTGCAAGAATCTTGCCGGGAAGTGAAATTCCTGGTGGCCAAAATCTTGCTGGGATGCTTCCACGAATCTCGTCAAGATTCTCACCAGGAAGCAAAACTCCTGGTGGTCAAAATCTCCCCAGGATGAGATTGTACAACTTCTAAGCGGGAATTTCTATGCAAGAATTTTTTTCTCTGTAAGAATTAAGTTTTCACCAAGACTATATGTTACCTCGCTATGCGAATTTCCCTTTGTTTTTGTGCCATCGTGCGCACGTACATATTTTTTTCCTGCTAGCTATTTAAATGAATATGCATTAGTGTCGTTGTAGATTTCATTCTAGTTTACGCTTTCGCTGTTACAGTGATAATCGTTTACGCATCTGTGTCGCATCGTCTTCATACATTTTCTCTCTGACTTTTGGAGTTTCACTGATAAGGTTCGTCCTACGTTCTTCGGTTACCTTTATTTCATCTTTGTGCATTTTCTTAGCGTTTGTTGTTGCCTTTTTTTTTGCTAGAACTGTCACGCTGGGACGGTATCATTTATCTTCCCGTACAGCAAGTGTCTTATGGTGCACTTCTATGAATAAAGTGTAGTGTGCGCTGGTCAATTTTAGTGGCTACACTACCACCAAGATTTTGCTTCCCGACAGGATTCACACCGGAATCCTCAAAGAGTTTTTTTTTCTTGGCGGGATCCCGGCAAGTACAGATTTCTTGGCAGGATTCTTGCCGAGATATGTGACGCGAATTTTTCCCAGAGAGGATCCTGCCAGGAAAATGGGCCACCTTGGCGGGATTCGACCGGGATCCTGGCAAGTGCCGGAAATCTTGGCAGGATCCAAGCAAATCAATTTTACAAGGGCAGTAGAATGAAGCGACTCAGAGTGTTCCCTCTCCCCCCTGGGTGGGACGCTAGTCCATTGCAGGGTTATCCCCTAACATTAAATTTTCCATTTGTCATTCATACACCTACAATCCCACCCAAAAGTAGTTGGGACACTGGGAATGAGCTGTATCACTTATCCCTCATGCCCCCCAATCAAAATTGCGTTTTTTCTAACAAAAAGGGGAAAAATCACCAGATTATCAACATCGAAAGTCAGGGGAGGGGAGAACTTGCTTCGTGTCCCAACTCGTTTGTCTGGGATTGTAGGCAGGGAGGAACTGTGAAAAAGTGTTTTGTCCAAGAACACAATGTAGTGTCTCTGTCCAGGGTTCAAACCCAGACAGCTCAATCTGGAGACAAGCCCACTAACCATGAGACCACTAGTTTCTGTTCTTGGTGAACCCTGCAGTGTTTGCCTATATTTTGACACAGTAACATTTTAACAAACAAAAATGCATGATCACACCATACTTCACTAGGTACTTATATCTAATTATCTGGTAGGGAGAGTACCTCCAGATTGACCTAGGAGTTGTACGTCAAGTTAAACATGTTGCACTCCAAGGCAGACCACATTCAACAGACTTTGTAAGGACATTTTATCTCAAGTATGGGAACAATGGTCTTGACTTTAACAGCTTTGGTGAAAATGCAACAGTGAAGTACAAGGTAAGGTGTATTAAATTAATGCCCCTAGTTTAGAGAAAACTTGCTCAAGGTTAGTTATCAGCCAGTTGGTCAATCAGTTAGTTGGTCAGTTACTCAGTCCACAAGAATTGGTGTTTTATACATAGCTTTTCAACTGGTCTGTCAGTAGATCAGTTGGTCAGTTGGCTGGTCAGGTTGTTTTGTTTTTTCGCCCACAAGAACTGCTGTTTAAGTGGCTCAAAACAGTTTCCAGCACTTTCCAAGACATTAATTTTGATGGGTCATTATAACCATGCTTTATCAGTTGATGCTACGATCATGGTATCAAAAAACTGCTCAATCACTGGCGAATACGTTGGTATCATTTTCATGACACAATACATTACCATAGCAACACTATGACCTGCTAAAAACACCCTTAATTTAAGCTTTATTCGCTTATATTTCAAAAACAGCTTGGTGAAATGTTTTCTTTTTATAGGATTTTGATAAGAGGATAAGATTCAACTTTTGGCAAAGTTTAAAAAATCCTGTACATGGGGTTCAGAGCCACCTTAAATTTTCGAAAACTTTAAGGTGGCTCTGAACCCCATGTACAGATTATTTTAAACTTTTATCCTCTTATCAAAATCCTATAAAAAGAAAAAATTTCACCGTGCCGTTTTTGAAACAGAAGTACTGAAAACTAAATTTAAGGGTGTTTTTAGCATGTCATAATGTTGCTATGGTAACATGAAGTAAACCAATGTGTTCACCAGTTATTGGGCAGTTTTTTGATACCATGATCATAGCATTAACTGATAAAGCATGGTTATAATGACCCATCAAAATCAACATCTTGGAAAGTGCTGGAAACTGTTTTGAGCCACCTTAAATTATCCTTAATAATAATGTACCACTTTTAACACTGAAAATCTTGGATGTTTTTCAATTTCAGATTTTGACTGGCAACTTAAATGCTATGACTGTCCGCAACATCATCCTTCCAGAGCCAATAAATGCTAGATTTTTAAGGATTTATCCTTTGACATGGAACTCCAGTATTTGTCTTCGAACAGAGATCTATGGCTGTGCATCTCAAGGTTAGACTTGCCAGTTTTTTTTTTATTTTTCTTTTGCCTAATAATTTATTGCTTGAGGTTTTGACTTGTCATGCATGAAAGTCAGCTCAGTCAGGTATCATATGTTTACCCGCGAAACTCACCTGGTATTTCACTGGTGTTTCTATAATAAAGTTATATATACTGCATGTCAGGCAAGTTTGGTGGACCCATTTTTTGTATTTACAAGTACGATATGCTGCCAAGCATAAACTCCAATTGTGACTGTGAATTGCTTTATGAGTGCTATTTTTTATCACACCTTATGGTGGTTCGAGTGATTTCTTTTGAAGAAATGAAAATTTCATTCAGCAACTGTCTACCATGTTTACTCTCCAAAAATGTCAAAGGTGGAGAGCTTAGTAACCAGGCCTCAAAAATGTTATATTCATTGCCTAGTGCAGTTGCAGTTATATGTGTTCTCAGAAGCCTTCCCCTGTACATTGTGAAGAGTTTCCCCCTTTTCGGTGATCTCATGATCAGTAGAGGAACATTTGCTTGCTCTTACATCATGTCATTCCCATTTAAGCATAAGCACCCAAGCTTAGAAATGTAGATTCATGCAATGCAATCATTTCTGTAATTTTCTTATATTTGTAGAGACTTTTTGAGAGCTTCTTAAGACTTAAGCTCTTACTGAACATATTGAAGTCTATTGCTGTGGCTTCTTATGCACATTATTGGCTTGTTAAGCACATTATATGTGTTAAGTATTGTTTAGTGTAAATTACTGAGTGGTCCACTGCATTCCTCTGTTAGAATTCTTCTCACTCGTTTTTAATTTCGGTACTTATAAATGACACGGTAACTCAAGAACATTGAACTGACGAGTTGAGATTGAAACAACCTTCAAACTTACACTGACTGCTCTTATTTATAAATGTAGCTTCTTCCAAGAAATGCGGCATTGGTTGGGAGGTGGGACCTGATGACACTTGTTATCAGATTAATTCCAATCAGCAGAAAGTATGGGCAGGTCTGTATACACCAAGCATTGCTGCTTTTTACATGTACTTTCAGATGCCACATTCGTGCAGTTAGTAATTTAAACATCATAAAGGCATAATTGTGACTGTGAATTGCATCAGGAGTGCTATTTTTATCATACCATTAATGTTACATAAATATACTTGACAGCAATTGTGTATGTGTAACCCCACATGCATGTACATGTTTATACTGCACATGCACCTTCGTGTTGCCTTTAATTTGGTAGTGATTTTGGGAGAGTTGATGCGATAATTAATTGTCTGTTATCACTTTCTCTCTTACATTCAAATGTCTCAAGAGTTTGCTATCTTATTTGGTTTTGACATTATGCATGAATGTTTATAGAGTGACTTAATGCTCTTAGAGTCAAAACTTAATTCCCACTTAAATGTTTCATTATTATTATTATTATTATTATTATTATTATTATTATTATTATTATTAGGAATGTTGTGCTGTGTAGCACTAAGAACATAAATGGTGGAACAGAGAATTAACTCTGAAGTGTGAACTAAAGTGCTAATTGAACCCATGAATAACCCACTGGGCATTAGCCCTAGTAAAGGGACTCAGGGAACCACAAGAGGTAGAGAAATCTTCCTCGACTTTCTCTTTGCATTAATTGACTTTATGTTGATTGCCCGAAGAGTTATATACAGTGAAGGCCATGTGTGTGCTTTTAATTAGTTTCTATTGGCAGAGCTCAATAATTGGTTGCAACATCATGTCTAATACTTTGTCTTTGCCGCGATTCACCACCTAAATCATCCCGACTTTCTCTGTCCAATCTCGTAGCTCAGTCGGTAGAGTAACGGTAGATCTAATCCAGAGGTCGTGGGTTCGATTCCCACCGAGGTCAAAAGATTTTTTCTTTACCTCGTGTGGTTCCCTGATTCCCTTTACTAGGGCTAACGCCCAGTGGGTTATTCATGGGTTCAATTAGCACTTCACCATTTTAATTCCCACTTACTTTGTTACTTTTACCAACCCTTTCCAAACTCCTCCCAAACCTTTTCAAAACCTGTTTCAAACTCTTTACAAACTTCTGAAACACCTACACTGTGCCTTTGAAAACTGCTTGGTGCCTTGTTTAGCCTAAATTGGAAGATCGATTTGATAATTAAGACATCTTTTCCCAGTAGCTGTACGTGTGATGATATTACAATGTAAATCCTCTGTGTTGCAGATGCACGTGCAACTTGTGTGAGCCGG
Source organism: Platygyra sinensis (assembly GCA_019787425.1). NCBI lineage: Eukaryota > Metazoa > Cnidaria > Anthozoa > Scleractinia > Merulinidae > Platygyra > Platygyra sinensis. Next base: position 37,842 of record JAHPZR010026526.1, read on the forward strand.
GGAGCTGATCTTGTTAGCATTGTTAGTATGAAGGAGAAAAAGTGGTTGAATGATCGATTGAAGACTCTCAGTGGGTGGGCGTACTCATTTTGGTTGGGGCTGAATGCTCGAGACTTTCCTTTACAATATTACTGGAGTGATGGAAGCCCATACAAATTGACTGCGTGGGATGCTGGATACCCCAGGAACACACCACAGAGTAAGTGTTTGCTTAAATTCATATTTTCCCAAATGAAAAGCTGTTGGGTACTTTTTAATCTGTCAATGTGGTTTTGTGCGTGAACCATATACATGTATACTCATTTGAGGATGTTCCATTCCAGGTTTAAAGTCAACAATCTTACCTTTGATGTGTACTTATTTTCTTCTTCTGTCTTACTCAGGGACCCTTAACTCCCTAAGAGTGTCAAGTGGCACACAATGTCATGACTTTGTGAATGTTTCAGAGATTTCTATGAATTTTTGCCCCAAAAAAGTTTTTGTAAAGATCTAACCCATTGAAGTCAACCATTTGTGACCTCCCTCCCACCTATGACATGGTTGGTTACTCCAGCAAGTTTCTAATTTCTTTTTGAGATGCACATGTAATGCAAAACTTGTTTCACATCGAGCTATGCACTAAGACCTGTTAAAATTAATAAGCGTTAGTTTAGGGGCATGCCTATGATATTTGAGAGTTCATGATTATGCTTTGGACATTTTTCAGCTTCACAATCATATTAATTAAAAAGCAATTTCTCTCAAAATGATGTTCGCGCCCAAAACTTCCCATGTACAGATTTTTTTAAAACTTTGACTGCATTGGGGGTCACCAAACTCATTTTGAAGATAAGGCGTAGCATAGACCATAGCATTTCTAGGATTTCCAGTCACTCAAGGCGATTCTGGCTGGATTCATTTTTGTCAGCATATATTTGAGTTGAAGAATCATATCTAAGTTATGTGTGTTTAACACAGCATATATAGGCCTATTTGATAGATCTTTGCTCAGTATATATGTCATTAAATCAGGTAGAATTAGCCTTAAAAAATGCAACTTCTTAGTCACGCACACCTATATCCATGAACCAATTCAAGCCTACTTGAATAGTATATGAGAAATAATTAAAACTTCCCATGTACAGATTTTTTTGTGTGTTTTAGTATAATGGAAATAATCTGAAAAGGAAGTGATCTGCTGAAAAAAAAATGGGGGTCACTGACCATCCAACAAAAATATTCACACACCATATGTTAATGCAAAGGCCATCGGCTCTATGGTTTGTTGAGTTTTGACTCGGTGTGCGTGCTTGAAATAGATGACGTGGCACGCGCAAGCCAAAGTGGGATATAGATTTTTTGGCATTGCCACAAAAATCATGCTCTGGGATATATTTTCCTGTTATACTTGTGCCTTTGGCTGTAATTTTGAAGCAGGTTTTGTTTTGGGACATTCATAAAGTGATATTGTAGTTTTTCATAGTTCTCATGTGCTTCATTTCAATTGTCAGTAGAAGGACAGGTGTATGGTGTTGAGATATGCTAGCTGTATAATGTAAATCTATCATTATTAGTCTTTTGTTTGTTGTGGTAATCTGTGGTTGTGGTCCACCCTTGAAATTCTTTTCAGCTTCGTGTTCTTTTTTATACTTTCAGGTCAGAAGGCTTGTGTGGAGATTGATGTAACCAGAGGAGCTTGGAGGGATGTTGGCTGTGGGGAATATAGACCCTTTATATGTAAAAAGAGCATGGGTGAGTGGTCATCAGTTGTCACTGGCATGTTATTCCAGAGAACTCATAAGTGTGTGTATCCTATATAGAGACACTGGTGGTCCTTTAATTAGTTAACTAAACCATTGTTGAAAACATGCGAATTCACTAAATAATACATGTATAATTGTGTGGTGAATGTTATTTTTTTTCATTACTAGCATCGACAAGTGGTGTCAAGATTCCTGTTACTGGAAGTAAGTGGCTCGTGCAGTCTAAGTGTATCTCTTTTTTCAAGTCTGTATCTCTTTGCATTAATTGACTTTATGTTGATTGCCCGAAGAGTTATATACAGTGAAGGCCATGTGTGTGCTTTTGTTATTATTGGCAGAGCTCAATAATTGGTTGCAACATCGTGTAAGAACTTCACAGAATCAGATCAAGCAGACCCTTTTGCTTTTCCTCAATCAGCCCAGAGCAATCAAAAACATGCTTTGGGTCCCGACTATAAGTCAGTGAGATGCATATATTATACTTGGTGACGTTTCTCCAAAAGTGAACCAAGTTTAATTTCTTTAAGTGCCTACATCATTCAGTGCGCTGCATCTTTGTTGTGAGTGCAGCTGGTGTGAGCTAGGCATTATATTACTGCGGGCTTGAGCCATGCTATAATGAGCATTGAGCACAGCTCAAGATCCTTCGAAACTGAGTAAATTCCACAAAAGCAATAGATGAAGGCTATAGCCAGGAGGGCGAGGATGTTTTTTTCAGGCTGAAGCAGTGGTAATGGTTTTTGTATTGTATGGTAATGATTCCATGTTGGGCCCTCTCAGCAAACGCTCTTTACTATTATAAGCAATCCCCTGAAGTCTTGTGCCGGTTTTTATTGCATGGAGTATTTATTGGGTATAGTTGTCGAAAATCGTGTGTTCACATGATCAAAACCCCTTTAACGCGTGTAGGATTGATTGTTTAGTCGACCGGAAAGGGATAGACATCAAATCTGCCTGTAGTAGTAACTGTAGCCAATCTAAAATGGATAATTAACAATTGTTCTTTGAAATCGAGGTGAATAGTGGCAGAATATTTACCGAGCCGCAAAGCGGCGAGGTAAATATTCTGCCACTATTTACTGAGATTGAGAAGAATAATTGTTTTAGTATATACACAGGAAGTGATCTCAACAACATTTTCAGAGGGAAACCATTAAAAATCGATTTAATTGACCTCTCAATTCATGCGTGGAAAACGTGTAAGCGGTACAAAACATGCGCGAATTCGCAAAACTATTTACAGAATCTTTGAACGTGGAAAATCTATAGTTAATATTCGAAAAAACCTTGTGACAGTCTAGAATAATGGTCCTTAGACACTGTTCAAATCAGTGTGAATCAAAAGTATGCTTTATTCAAAAGTATGCTTTATTTTTGTTTGGCTTACGCATTATTCACTCGGTAGGGGGTGAATAATGCTCATTAGTAAATTCTCAGCTCTGACTATTGCATTTCTAGCTTTTTGATTGGCTAAAAAACTCCGACTATGAGCCAATAGTCGGAGTTTTACGTCATATGGAAAATAGTGCGCCAAGTTTAAAATTTTTCGCTTTGTAAAATTGTGGAAATAAACATCAGCGGCAAAACCCGTTTGAGAATTTACTAAAACAATTATTCCATTCGCCCTTGTTGGATATGAAGCGATTATAACCAACTCGCGCTACGCGCTCGTTGGTCATTTTATCACTTCATATCCAACTCGGGCTCATGGAATAATTGTTATTTAGCCAGAGATAGCAAACCAATCAGATTGCTTAAAACACCAAGATCACTGAGTGTGTATATACTAATTCGTTTTATCCTTTGGTCTAAGAAAAATCGAAGAGTGTGTTGTAGTCGTATTCCGGACGTTGTGAGAGACTTGTCTGTTCAAAATTCTATTGTGAGTGATTTTTAGCACAAGTTTTATTGGGAAAACATTGTGTTCACAGGTAATTATATAATTCCCAACATAGTAAGTTGTTGTTAATTTATTTTCGTGATAGCATTACGAGACTATCAGTCTTAATATGTCATAAAAGTATGACTACAGTTCTTGAATAAAAGTATCCCTTGTTTATCATTTTAGAATTATATCACATTTATGCTATATGTTGAAAAGGAAATAAGGGTCCCATCCCTAATAAGAGAAACGTCTGTAATGAATGGCCTACCATGTGTTTCAAAAAGTAAATTGCCATGCCACATGCTAAAATGAATATTTAGTGACAGTAATTAAACATGGTATGAATATAAGGGGAAAAAAAGACATGCCGGGAACCTACCATACAAGTCAGAACATTGCAGCCCTGTCATCTCTCTGTTCAGTTGCACAATTGTGAAAGAAGAATGCAATCACTCAGTTCTGTATTGATTATCTCAGTATAAATGCCGTAACACTGATACCTCAACTTGGATTGAAAATACTGAAAAGTGATCTGAACGTATTTCCTATGATTGGTTTAAACACAGAATACATGTACAGTCCTTAATAGTTTTCCTTGTTTTAGGTCCTAATTTAGTACTTTAGTAATTTAGTACACATGTAGCAGAGCTGCATTATCAAACTCAATGTATCCAAGTGTACCTCATAATCCAATGATGGACGTTCATGGCTTGAGTCAAAGTTCACTTCCCTTCACCGTTTCCACTGGCACTGTTAAGTGACAATTGATCCACGTTTTAGCTTTGTATCATTACGTTTTTTGGCACTTCTAAAGTTTGGAACACCATCAAGAAGGTAGAGCTGTCCCTACCTACTTTTTGAGGAACTCTAATGTTTCTTTGTGTTGTCCAAGACGTAACTTAAGCCTAGATCAAAGCTCAATTTAAGGCAACTTATTCTAGCACCTAGTAATCACATAGGACATTTTTACGTTCTTTGAAGTTTCTTTTTGAAAACATTGTCTGTATGTGGCATGCATACTAAAGCCTTAGCATTTTCTTACAGACTGGATTAGTGGAACAGATTATTACTGGCCCTTGAATACAATTGTGGATGGAAAGGTCCTTGGGACAAGAGCAGCAACCGTAAGAGGCAATGTTTCCAAATCAGACCGCTTGCAAAATGGACGAGATGTCTTGTATTTCAAGAGTTATCAGGCTTACCTGGATGCAGGACCGTTTCCACTTCAATGTGTAACTGATCCTGACATGTGTATCAATGGTCTCACCGTCTCTTTTGTTGTTCAGTTTGAAAATGGTGCAAAGACCTGGACTGCAAACACATTCATTGTGGACACAATTGGGGAAAAAACACTGAAAGGGTATCGGGGTTTTGCAGTTTATGTGGCCAACTGGCGCCTGTATGTAACAGTTACTACCAAGAAAAAGACGTGGACAGCTTCTCATCCGTTGCTGACTGGCACCAATGTATGGCACCATGTGATGTTTACTTGGCAGCAAGAAAATGGACTTGTGCTCTTCAAAAATGGAACGCGAAGGTGAAAGATAAGTGTCTAGGTTAACCAAAGTAAGACTGGGTTGTTGAACTTCAAGTGTTGAAAAATGCAACTACCAGTCAAGGAGTCCATTCAACTGGTACATGTACTCAGTAGATCATTTTAGTCCCAGCAAAAGTGAGGTGCCAAAATCTGGTCTAATGAATGAATGAATGAGTTGACAGTAATCGAATACCCGTGTTATGAGCAAAGAATTATGGGATCGTCAGGGGGCAAACATTGCAATTCGCTAGAAGGATATGTATAACGAATTATATAATAACCAAAGTTTTTCTCGAATTTTGATTGGTTCTCGCCTACGATCTATTACAGAACAGATGGACGATTGGCGTCATTTCAAAATTTTTCTTTCTTTGTTTTAAAATGGCGGAAAGTGTTAAGAATTTAGATAATATTTTACGTGCCAGGGTGAAAGATAAAGTACAAAAAGTCTTGTTTTGGCATTGAACTGGTGTGAAAAGAAGGAAGAAGAAAGAAAAAGCCATTTCTTTTTCCAGACTCAGAAAAATACTCGAATGGTCTCGGTCGGCAGTCGAGCAAGACTAAACCAAACTTAAAAATGCTTTAAGGTAAGAAACCATTGCTTTGCCTCAAATTCAACAAATCCAATAACTAAAATTGTTATATTAATTTATTTCAACCTCTCTCAGTCTCAAAATAATTGCTGACGCAGGTTGATGTCAAGAATGAAACATCAAAACATCACTTCTTAAAATCAATTAAAATAAACACACATAACCTTGCTATCCGACGCGAATGTTCCAGTCCGTTTCAGGGAAGAGCAGTGAGCTAAGTATAGCTAACTACAGCTCACGGCCAACTGTATCGCAGTTGTAGGGTGTCTCTGATTTTAGAATTACGAACCACATGCCCAGAGGACACAAATTTCCACTGTCACTAATGGTCCTTTCATTTAAAACTTGAATCGAATGGCCTCCAGTGTTGACCGAAACTGCAGGTCTTCTGAGCGTATTTTTTCAACTCCTTCAATATTCAAGGCAACTTCCAAGCTTTTCGGCTCACAAGGCTGCTGTAATCTAAGTATGTCAAAAACCGACGTGACTTTTCTACGTTTTCTTAAAGATTTACCAGTTCAATTCTGCTTTCACAGTAAGTTTTCATTCCACGAGAAGTGATTTTCGAGTCAAGTTTGACAGTGGCGTGATTTTCTAGGAGTAATCTTTGCTACACATATACATAGCAACCAATGATATTGCTTCATTTTGTATAATTATGTATATTTCACAACAAACCTAACGCGCAAGCAAAGGTGCTTATCGGTAGACACATATTTCCCGGTTATTCAAACAAACACTTAATACGTTTTCCATGTATCAACATTGTCCAAATCCATTTGCAATAAAACTATGGCAAAAAAGTGTTGATCTCTCTCCAAAATCCTTTTTTACACCTCGAAACAACTTTTCACGCTACATTACCTTCTAACGCCTCACAATGTTTGCAACCTGACGATCCCAGAGTTCTTTGCACAAACATGGGTATCTGATTACTGGCAACTCATTCATTCTATTGGTTGGCTGTAATTGCATAATCTAGGAGCCTGCCTAATTTACGAATTCTTCTCATGTTCTACCACCAACATCCCGCGTCGTTTAATCAGCCTATAAACCGTAGAAACTTGTGGTCTATTGCTTAAATGCCACAAGGGATGCACAGTTCTGCAGGTCAATACGTCAAAGTAATTTACACATAAAACTCATCACTACTCACAGCCTCTTTGCAATATTTTATTTTGTAAGTCCATTTAAGGTGCGATGAAATTAGGTACAGATATGGTTATCCCTCAGCAGTATCTCAGCTTGTAACTGTAGCTGTTTTTCATTTGGATAAAAGAGCAGAATCTTTATGGGGTTCTTCCACAATTGTAACATGGCTGTAAAATTGAAGTTACCATGTATCAACAATGTGGATGGTGCACCAAAGCTCTACGATTCCTTTGGTAGAATTAAGTGCACCACACTACATTACAGCTACAATATACAGTGTATGTAAAAATAAATTCAAACATAGCCAGCAGTCTCGTAATGTAGCTTAGCAGGTCAGCATGAATTTGGAACTGACCCTTTGGTTTCGGTCAGCATTGCTTATTGACAGAATAATTGAACTTGGGGTTGAATTATAGACTTGTTGGATCAATATCAGTATCTGGGCGACTGCACACCTACCCCTCCCCTAACCCAACAGTAACACTAACTTATTGACTAATTTTAACATGTTGGGTTAGGGGAGGGGTAGGTGCGCAGTTGCCCAGATACTGATATTGATGTGACTTGTTTGCTTTGCTCTGTTTTGGCTTAACCTTAACTTTGTCATTTCATTGTGCTTAGTACCTCAGACCCAAATGGAGTAAATTCTTTTAATTATGTTGATGATCAATCATTCACTGTGGGAAGCAAGTCCACTCAGCCATCAGCTGGTGGTTTTTGGATGCGTTCATTGGCAGTGTGGAGAAGATCTTTGTCTTCCCAAGAAGTAAAGAATGTTTACCTCGCTGGTGAGAAAACTTTATCTTGAAATACCATGGTTATAATGGTATTGTGTACAATACAATACAAAAAGCAATCCGAAATTATGCAATGATAAGCCTGTAGCTTGGAAAAGTCAGTTTATTAGTTTATTGTGGACTGCAGCTTTCCTCCAAATCAGTCGAGAGTGTATTTATTAGACAGTTGATATGTGGGTGGCTTGCCTAAATAGTTGTTAGATAGTTCCTTTCTGGATGGAAACATTGATGTACTGCAGTCTTTTAGGTAATAAATCCCTCTTCCATCTTGCTACCAATAAATTGATGGATACCTTTTTGAGGATTTGTAACTGTTAGAGCTGTTTTTATTGGAGAAAGAAAATAAAGTACGAGAATCAAAGTCCAGCTTTTCCCCAGGTTTTATCTCGAATTGTCAAACAGGGTTTTTTTGTGGATATCCTACAATGATAAATGATTACTTGCGGCTTACTCAAACAACACTGTGCAACTGTAACTTAGGCTTGTCCGAAATGTAACTGCCGTGTTCTGATCGAATGCTCCCTTCAATCTGTCTTTTAGAGTTTGGTAGATGTCGAACTGGATGGAAAGACTTCGGGCAGTACTGTTATCAGTTTAACCTGGTAAAGAAATCGTGGTCCAGTGCACGAGTGTCTTGTGTGAATCAGCAAGCAGACCTGGTCAGCATTCACTCCCCTGTGGAACAGGCCCACATAGCTCTGGAGACAGGACCTTATGGATTGCAATCTTCTGCTTGGATTGGTAAATTACGGTTTTATAGCTACAGACATGTGATTTTCGAAATCTGCCATTCCTAATATATAAATTTAGGCCAGCCTAAAAGCGTAGCTCCTGGGCCAGGTTGTACAGAGCTCGATTTAGCTAACCCAGGAAAAGGTAGAATTTTGATTTGAGTTTTGTAACTTTGCAGGGAGGTTTTCTGTATATTGTTTGACCTCCTGTTTTGAGTTAATGATCAGCATGTACTTTTAAATCTGGGTTAGTGTTAACCGGCTTCCGAACAATCCTGCCTTGTTTTAAACAAGTTAACCTGACATGAGTCCCTGATCCAATCGAAAACCAGCACTTGGTCGGCGGTCAACTTCAAAAAATACGCAACTTTGATGAGCTCTATATGGTCATGTGATACTGTTCAGCGGAGCTCTTGACATGACAGCTGTCATTTAAACATAATGTAATATGGATGTCTACTGTCAAAGATGTGAGCTGTAATCCAAGACTGCATGACTTGTTATTAGCTGGATGGCTGCCATGTTGCGCGACGTCGTCAATTTTGTTGGGCGCATCCGCCCTTGATCTATGCATACATATGGTTCTGTTTCTATAATTATGGTGCTCTGCTTAGCCGTCCTTCGGGCTGCCGGAGCTCCGCTATAATGATGATGCTTAAGTAATGCATGTATGGTCGGCCATCAAGTTTACAGTACATGCAGTTGTGTCATCACATTCAACCAAGTAAAAACATGTTTACTAAATAATGCACCTGGGTTTTATGATGAGGACACATGGCACCCACCGGTTAGAAGGCAAATCCAGTGTGGGTTATCCAGTTACAGGGCTGGTGTGTAATAAGGCAAGTGTCAGTAGCCTGTTGGTCTAATTAGCAGGCACTGGACGCGAGGTTGATCAGTTCAGGGTTTGTGAATAGGGGAATCCTTGTTTACAATATTTGCCTCATTAGCATAAGCAATTCAGTTTATGATGGAGCTACAAATATATTAGTTCTGAATATTAAAAGGCCATAGTACGATTAACTCTGCCATTCAATATATGAGCCTGATGTATTGAATACTTTTTGTGTAATGCGGGTTTAAAAACTCAAAATCTTACAAAGAATGTATGAGCTCATTAGCGCTTTTGCCACCCAAAAAATTTTGCCGTTTCTGAAAGACAATGTCTCGTTGAATATTACACCTAAAGAACTAAAACTTTAACCATGTATTAAGTTTCGCTAGCTCTTAAGCTGACTGGAGTTAATATGTATCTAAAACGTTTTCTTCTGTGCACAAAGTCGTGTGCAAATGAGCAAAAATGTAAACAATGACATCGGCATGAATCCCCCTATTGGTACACTGGTGTTATGATGTAATATTGTACATGAACTGTTTACCTGCCCTATATCAGGCAGATTTCCCAGTGATGAAAAGTCATCATGAGAGTCATCACTTAGATTTCGTTACTCCATAAAGGGAATTCGCTTCATCATATAAATATGGAAAATATTGATTAGGTACAAAACCTTTTCTGAAATTTTAGAGTGACCTATTGTAGTAACCAGGTCACACATCCCAACATTTTCTCTACATGGATGCTAGCACAGTGTCATTTTCTAGTGGCCTGTGTGTACCTAATTGCACACTTCTATTAATAGTGAATCTTACTCACTGTTTGGTTGGTATTTGTAGGACTGCATGATCAGGGAGTAGAGAGCGAGTTTCAGTGGTCTGATGGAACTGTTGTTCAGTATACTAACTGGGATGGATGGCAACCTGATGACTGGAGAAATTATGAAGATTGCGCCCATGTGAGACACTATAATGATGGACGCTGGAATGATCAGAGATGTTTGAATTATTTGCCGTACATTTGCAAGCGGCCCAAAGGTTGGTATAGGATATTATGTAATAACCAAATCAATGTGCACGCTCTGATTGGTCCATCAGCTATGGTTTATTGTGCGGGTAAACTCTTGGAAATATCGCGCGTCTTCTGAATTACTATATAAAAGCATATAGATCACAAGTTTCTATGGTTTAGAGGCTGATAAACCACTTGAGATGTTGGATGAACATCGAAGGATTTCGTAAATCACTCACCTGCGGCTGGTGATTTACGAATTCTTCTCGTGTTCTACCGACATCCTGCGTGGTTTATCAGCCAATAAACCAAAGAAACTTGTGGTCTATTGCTTAAGCATACGCACTCTAGAAGGAAAACGATTCTTTTTCTCCTTTTATTTTAAGACTTGCATTGCTGAGTCATTCAGCTGCACAGGAATATAGGAGGTAAAATTCATGACGCGGTAGTTCAGAACCAGTTGTCTTGTTTACCTTATGATATCATCCGCTTGGGAAAGTACTGAAAAAATCAGTACGTTGTATTTTAATTGGGCCAGTTTTAGACTTAAACATTAGATTATATACCCTGTAAAACCAATTTCAGTGAGACCTTACGAAAACATGTTTCATCAACTTCTCTAATTTATTCATTAAATTTGCTTATAGAATACATCTCCCCAATGCAACCCGTCCAACCACAGGTAAGAACAGTTTAGTTTCACTCTGTCATTTCACAATTTGGCTTTGATTCTTGGAAAATGGAGTACGTTTTGATGCATGGTGGCAAAGAAAAATCTAGTGCTAACCAACTGAGAGGTCGAAGAGGAGACCTTTGCATTGTGCCTGCATTTGGTATGGAGCTTAAGAGTCGTGGAGTATTGCCAGCATGCAATGCAGGAGGGATAAAGTAGTAAAATTCATTATGCGGTAGTAATTAGTTAAAGTGTCCATACTGCCAAAAAGTTATTTTAGGTTTTCAACATCTCCATAACATCTAATAATGTCTTCAAACCCAAAAAAGTGAATTCCGATGCTTTTTGCCATAAAATCAAGCTTTAAATTTCCCGCCTTGGCCACGCCCAATGAAGATGACCGCGTCACGTTAGATTGGTGACGAATGACGTCACTTCAGGAATATCTCGAAGCTTTATGCTTTTATTTTGCTTGCTTGACGACCGCATTGCTTCGCAAACTTCAATTTGTTTGCTTTTTTTTGGCGGGGAAAACTCCTCACCACTACTGAAACAACAATTACCTAAACTAGAAGGATCTCGTGATTCCTGACTTGACGTCACGACCCATTCAGAAACCCAGACTCTTTTCTGCACTGACTCACGGTCAACTTCATTGGGCGTGGCTGAAGCGGGAACTTTAAGGCGATATCTTAGGGAGTTAAAATCTCAGAATCCAATTTTTTTTCTTAGAACACCTTTTTACACAGTATAGAGCTACCATAACTATAAAAACCCTGTTGGCGGTATAGACACTTTAAAGTACTTGAACGATTTACAGTGTGTTGTGGTTGCCTGAATACATGCAGATAAATAGTGATTTCTTTTAGGTCTTCTGGCAGGTCACTGTAATTTGTGATGTGGAAGCCTGCAGTATATGCATTCCATCTTAATTTATTTTTTGTGACACTTTTAAAGGGTTCTAATCCTCCTCCAAAGGATAATTTTGAAACGTTTTCCATTTACCCAAGACTTTATTAGACTTCAGGTGATATAAATGGTGTGTGTTATGAAGGGCTGTTTTAACTTGAGTGTAGAAAGTAACCGACCTTTGCTTTGGTTCTAATAATTGGCTTAAAAAAATTGCGCCACTTTGTCACTCAATCGGAAATAAAACCAAAATCAGTGTTGACCTGCACACATTTTGCTGCACCTTCTGTTGGCTGTATTCTTTTGCATTGACATTCCATTGGCTTACTGGATCGTCTGTGTAATTTGTGATTGGCAGGAGAGATCACTTTGGTTTTGACTTTATGGCTGCACTCATTGAAAATTGCTCAGTATTTATTAACAACTATGTTACTAACCTCTGTGTTGATGCGTTAGCTCCCCAGAAGCTGTTTATTTGTGAATGGACGTCTGGAGTGCTCAGTTGTCCGATGTCTACAGTTCTGAACATTAGATCTGCGATCTATGGACGGAGTGATAAAAGCAGATGTAGTCAAGTGAGCGTGACAAATTGCAAACTCAATGTTACATCACTCATACGTACGAAATGCGGAGGAAAAAACCACTGCTCTTTGAAAGCCACAAATCCACTGATGGGTTCTGACCCATGTCGAACAGTTCCCAAGTACCTGGAAGTCGACTACACATGTGAATTTGGTAAGTGACGTATTAAGAAAAAAGGATGACTGTTTTAGATGATACGTATAAGTTTATCTACCTTACAGTACTTTCAAACGTGTTCACCATTCGCATACATAAAGTTAACTGACCAAAGTAGTAATTGTGCTGATTGTTGTTAACAGGTCGTGTTATGACTCCTGGCTGTCCCGAGGGGTGGCAACGCAGCCCTGATGGCACCCGTTGCTTCGGTTTGCTGTTTGATCACAAGAATTGGCAAGATGCCAGACAAGCATGCAAAGTTTATGGGGCTGATTTAGCTAGCTTTCACAGCAGGTACGGGTTGATCAGTTACAAGCCACGAAACAGGCAGTGTTTTCTTTGTTTTTACAGGTTAAATGTGTCTAAATCTTGGAGAATGACAGGTCTAGTTCTTTAACCACGTACATGGTTTTCATCAAGGGCCTAACACCAGGCAAATATGAGGACGAGTTTGCCCATCTGGTTTGACCATCTACAGGAAAACTTTTCTTGCAAAGAAATTCAGTTCAGAAGGTTTTTTCCTGCTTGTCAAAATCAGTGCCTCTCCTGCTGAAGACATTAACTAAAAATGCTACCGAAACCTGATTAAGAATTTAAAATCAAATGTTAACATCAATATGAACTGAATAAAACATTATTATAATTATTATTATTATATTTCCTCCTCGTGCAAAAACATGACCAAAATAAGTTCCGTTATTTTCCTTTGCAAGAATGATCTCTTGAAGCACTTTTAGCTTGAGCGCGTTTGAAGCAAATTATTATTATTATTATTATTATTATTATTATTATTATTATTATTATTATTATTATTATTATTATTATTATTATTAATGCAGCCTCTGCATGCAAAAACATGACCAAAATAAGTTCCATTATTTTCCTTTGCAAGAACCATCTCTTGAAGCACTTTGAGCTTGAGCGCGTTTGAAGCATTTAATATAACAACAAAGCGCATTTTGCCTGGAACATGACTTGGTAATCTCTAGGAAGTGTCCATGGAATAAATGTTGAATGCTGAATTGTTGTTAATCACATTGATTGATTCCAGTACTCCTGGGGGTAGAGGTGCGAGGCGATGATCATTCAACCGCTAGAGCTCAGCTCCTTTTGTTATGAATTTTGATTATAAAAAAACCTGTTTGTAACACTGACTGGCTGATATGTGCACGCACACTTTGGTACACAGGAACACGTCATGCACTTATTGCTTCAAAACAATGTGATCCACTTATCTTGTTTTTCGAACACTGAGATCACACCTTTGTTTTCGTACATGCCACAAAGCAGTTACTTAAGCCACGACATAATGTAACGAATAATTTTCTACCATTGTCCGGCAGATTGACATGGGGGCATGGCCAATGAATTTGAAATCTGGAGCCTGGCACTCGTTGAAGTACTCCACCCTGCTACTGTACTTGGTAGTCCCGAGTTTAACTGGTCGGCCGCATTTTGTAAATGGGTAGTCCATTTGGGTAGCCCCTCCCCTCAGCAATTTGGATTTTTAACGCGTTTTTCTTATATTGACAATATTGGTCTATTCACAGTGCGGTCAGTTGGTACAGCAGTGACATATATATACTGAAACTGACGTTAACTCATTTATTTATATCTTGTTTAATGACCATACTGGTGATTCAATGTTGATGACAATCTTCTCTGAGAGTTAACCACGACCTGTGGTTTGTGTTTGCAGTACCGAGAATATTCTGCTGACATCCCTACTGATTGACTCGTGGGACATTGAGCAAATTGGAGGAGTATGGATAGGGCTCTCAGATGCTGGTCAGAAAGGGGTATACAACTGGTCAGATGGATCACCGGTTGATTACACCAGCTGGCTTTATCAGCAACCAGATGAGAGGGATCTGTCAGGGAGTTGCGTTCAAGGAACCCTCCAGCGCGGTAAAATGAACTGGTTGTTCTGGGAAGATATGGACTGTTCAAGTGAACTTCCTTATGCCTGTGCTAAGTTGCCATGTAAGTTATCCTGAAGTCATGCATGATGATCAGTGCTTGTCACATCACACGATGAGGCAAGACACTACAGTGTCACCTAAGAGACTGGTCCTATTCATCATGATAACAAGCTCTATTACCCGGGTACACATCTAAGGAATTTTATTCTTTTATAAACACTTAACTGAATTGTAATTGCTGAAAATGTGTTCTAGGAAGGGACCAGTTTGAAACTAATATTCTGGCCCCTGTTGAAAGGGTGTATAACGCCATTCATTGGATAAATTGCTATCCAGTGGATAAGTGTTGGCAGAAGAAACTACAGTTATGTAATCACAGTGGATAGCGTTATTCACCCATTGAACATTTGGGCCCTGAACGAATGATAGAGTAGATTGAATATGGTGGACAATCTTTATTCTTGCGCATAACACACGTCATCTTGCTATTTCTTGCAAATTAAGGACGTTCGCGCTAATTGTTTCTGCGCATCCTTACTGCGCACGCAAAGCAACATGCCACGTCATGCATCGAGCGCGCACGCTAAGTACTAAAATGAACAATGATAGGGCAGATGGCCATTCCTATAGCTTTGATTGGAGTTAACGATCTTGGACGTTCGGTGACCCCTACTTTTCTTTTCAGAGACAGATTTTATTTACAATTATCTCCACTTTGTCCAAAAACGAATAAAAAACCAATGTAGGAAGTTAAAAAAAATTCAAGATTTCTGTCCACGGGAAGTGGAATCCTGCCACCTTGCGGCTGCAAGGCGCGTGAAACTATGGTCTCTAAATGCGAACTTGTTCTTTGAGGAACCTCACCAGTTGACTAAATTCGCTTAATAGGTCCATTCAAACCATATTTGGCAGAGAACACTTCCCTTCAAAGCACTAATTGCAAGATTTTGGGACTTGGAGCCACTTTGGTCTTCTTTGTTAACAAAGCCCGATTTACTCAGATTTAGGTGTTCTTCCGGGCATGTTCTCTCCGAAACGAAGTCCGTGACCCCCCAAATTTTTTACATTTC
This sequence comes from Platygyra sinensis, assembly GCA_019787425.1. Classification (NCBI taxonomy): domain Eukaryota; kingdom Metazoa; phylum Cnidaria; class Anthozoa; order Scleractinia; family Merulinidae; genus Platygyra; species Platygyra sinensis. The sequence goes on from JAHPZR010026526.1 coordinate 53,437, forward strand.
TGACATCACTAACTCATCATCTTTCAATGGTAAAACTTTCAGAAAAAAATCAGTGTTAGAAAATTTTCGCGCGAACGTCCTTAAATAAGTTCACTGTTCTTTAAGAACAGGCATTTTCATTAATGAATATTCGCACTAGTAAGTTGGAGCAACTTTTGCCCTAAACCGGTTGGGTTTTTGCTGTAGTACTTTATTATTTTGGTCTGTGTGATTCCTTAGTCTTACTTGTTTGGTGTTTTTGTTCAAACAGTAAATAAGCAGCCACCTCCGACTGTGCCAACCATAGGTAACTTATAACTCACTTACTAGTAACCTATATTTTCCTGTTTAATTTCAATACGTTGTCAAATAGGAAGGTCTACGCATGTGCAGTATTGCAACATTTTCAGAATGAAATTTTGGTTACTACGGTAATTTGTTCTAAGGTAATTTGTTCTTTCAAAGTCTGCATCGGGCCAAAAGCACATAAGTGCTTATCGGACTAGGAATATTTCCATTTCCTCCTGGATGAGGCACTAGCCCATTGAAGGGTTATCCTCCCCACCAGCATTAGATTCGCAGCACTCTCAGGATGAAGTGTCATATTGCCTAAGGACACATCCACCGGGCAGAGCTCAAACCAGAGTGCTCAATCTGGAGTCCAGTACACTAACCATGGGTCCATTCATTCACTCAATGGATCAATGAATCAAACAAGCAATCAATCAATGAATCTATCAATTAGTCAATCAATCAATCAATCAATCAATCAATCAATCAATCAATCAATCAATCAATCAATCAATCAATCTGTCAGTCAATCAATCAATCAATCAATCAATCATATAATCGATCAATCGATCAATCAAGCAAGTAAGCAATCATGCAATCAATCAATCAATCAATCAATCAATCCTTTGTGCCTCCTGCCCTATTGTTAATTCCTTATCTTTTCATTTCCCCGAATTCAAGTGTGTCATGTTAGTGCTTATCGATGCTAAAACACATTCACATGGTAATTTATTTCAGAGGTACGTGGATGATAAATGTTTTATCCAAAACTAGAGACATAATAAGGGTATCTTTATGAATTTGTGTATGGGACTATTTGCACACACAAAGTGATTAACGTTTTCACCTTAAATTGTTTGCAATTTGAAACTTGAATTATTAGAGACATGACGTGACTAATGTCTTGACACACCATGAGACGAGAATTTTTTGCAACAGTCAACCCTACAAACCAGAGATGTTGCTTTAATTAGGAAAAATGTGAGAATTTTGAGTGTAATTATGCATTAAAGCAGGCCTAACTGTTTTCAGTTTCCAATAATCCTTGTCCTTCTGGATGGATGATGAATGGCTCCTATTGCTATAAATTGATGGCGCAAAGGTAGGCCAGTGTAATATACATGCAGACTTAAGACGGTATTTTTTCTCGGAATCCTGCTTTTTCAGGTTTTCCAGTCTTGGGCCATTGGGCTTTCTGGGCTGGTCAGACGTTTTGGTGTTTTTCTAAGCTTGGAAATATTGAGACGTTTTTAGATTGACAGCATTTTCTAGGTATTTTGAGCATTCCGGTTCTGTTCATACCAGAATTTTCAAGGATTTCCCAGTCTTTCTTGGCCATAGGGCTATCTTGCAAGCAAGGGCATTTGAATGATTACTGGTGAATTTTGGGATTGTTAAAAAGGTATCTATGACAAGAACGACTTTGAAGAGTCAAAACCCAAAAGGCATATTTTCATTCACGGATATCTACTTATAATGGTCTAGACTTGTTACAAGTAACTATTATGCAAGTTCACTGAAGCTCTAAAAGACAATATTTAGGTGAGTATCAAAACCTTCACTCAAAGCCACACGGAGCCTTTTCGTGGCTACCATATCAACGGAATGCATCAGACAATAATATCTGTATTGAAAGTGATACCTTAGGGCGATTTTTGTCTTCCAGATTAACAATTGCAACTCTTGGTTTATTTTTAATAGTAAGACATGGACTGAAGCGAGAGATGCTTGCAGAATGGTCAGTGCAAATTCCGACCTGGTCAGCATCCGCAGTCTCGCAGAGAACAAATTTGTAGCCAGTCTGTTCAATGGTTCACTTTTTGCTGCCTGGATTGGGTTGAGTGATCGTGGGGTATTGTTTGGTAGGTTGTTTTGATCTTTTTGCAGTTTGTCGTGTAATCTTTCCAAGAGTAACATGTTGATTCAACCAATATCGGTTTTCGTAACATGTCAAGTTTATATTTAATAAGTGAAGTGGTGACTTGGATGAGGTGAAATTGCTGAAGTGTTCTTAAGTCGAATTACTCAGAAACATTTAGTTCCCCGATGGGAGTCGAACCCATGACCTTCCAGAAGACGGGTTGGACGCTGTAACTACTGAGCTATGGATGACTCATGGCGAGCAAAGTCGTAAACTAGAGTCTTACGTGTGACACAGTTCCGCCATACTGCAAGGCTCAAATAATTGTCGTAGTAATAAATGTAGATAAATAATACTGAAGTGAAATGGTGACTTGGATAAAGTGAAATAAAGAAGCGCTCTCATGTTGACCTGGCTCGCCATGAGTCCTCGAGTGGTTAGAGCGTCCAATTAGTATTCTGGAAGGTCGTGGGTTTGACTCCCGTTGGGGAGCTCAGAAAATTTATTTTTCTCAGTAATTCGACTTGAAGCTTGTATTGTCTTAACAGGAAATGGATGCAGGAAGGTGGTCTTCGCCTTCGAACTATCGACTCAAATTTGATAAATGAAAATAAAAATATATTTGTCAATTTGAAAGATTGGCGCCATTTACCTTAGGCCATTGTCGAAGCAAGGAGGATTTTGTTGGAGGACAGTCAAGTTATGCATCATGTCCCGACCTTGCACAGAGATGGCCCATGCATCTCATATCAAGCAAACCGATTTTGCAACTACGGTACCTGCCTGTTTGGGAAAGTGTCTGCTCAGTTCTTGTACATGGCATTGCATTATCACAAAGGATGGATGAACTAATATTTGGTGTTGAAAGCCTTCTGACTTGTTTTGTAGGTTATGTGTGGAGTGACAAAAGCCCAGTGAAGTTCACAAATTGGAACCCACAAGAACCAGACAGCCATCAAGGGCAACAGCCGTGTGTTGAAATGTATTCTACAGGCGACTGGGCTGACACTGGCTGCTACTCTGTGAAGCAGTTCATCTGCAAGATGCCGCGGTGTAAGACCAAACACACAGTGTTTATAAATTTTCTCTTATCAGGGTGCAAAGAAAACCAGTTTTCAATCTTACCCTCCAGATAAGCGTTAACAGTGATGTACATGTGGCTGCTAAGAACTCACTTTATCCCCACGTACCCAGTCACACTAGCATCATTTTAAAATTAATTTAAATATTAATATAACAACGATATTTCCCCCAAAAATGTCACATGCCTACCAGCTCGACTACAAATCCACAAGTTTGCCTTAGTTAATCACTTTAGACAATCTCCGAGCCAAGCTCGACCTCTTCCTTTCAATGGTGTATTCGTAGTCTTTTGAGAGTGGATGTATGGGCACACTGCACTGACAAAAAACGGGAAGTGAGGCAGTCGCTACTTATGTTAATCCTGTAAGAGAAACTCGAGCTTCATTAATTAATTCCCGTTTGAGTGCATCAGTTATTGCATTGCAAAGAATACAAATCATTTCTTCTAGATCATATTTCAGGATAAAAAGTAGCGATATTAAAACATGACGTTTCGCCAACTACATGTTAATATAGCTACTTCCAAATGGTGTTTCAATCTGACTTCGAGAATGAATCCTTAAATATCGTACATGTCCTCTTGTAGGGATCTGAAAACATTTGGACTGAACTGCAAAGCTCAGGGGAAAATATCTACTTAGGGACAGTTTCTGGACCCAACGCTATGGGAAATTGGTGTATGCTTGCTGGACCAGAAGTTGGCTTGAGTTCCTATAATCCTATAATTTTTCGCTCTTTTAGTGATACAGAATAACATTCATTTGCATTGTAGTTACTCTTGTTTTTTTCAACAGCGGATTACTCACCGACAACAGCTCCTCGAACCGGACCTGCAGTAACAACCACACAA
>JAHPZR010026526.1:67500-80000 GCA_019787425.1 Platygyra sinensis
TATTTATCGTCGATAACGTGGGGAGTGGTCACCCAGTCTCCAGTTGATTAGCGTAGTTTTCACCTGCGTACACAAAATAAAGAGAAAGAGGACGCCAAGGGATAGAAAGGTTGAAAATCAAAGGAGCTACCTTAGGGTTAAACGGTTTGAAAAATTCAGCCCAAATTTTTCAATTTTGTTGTTTGTAATCCGTGTCAATCTTCTCCATTTTTAACCATCCTTGTTTCTTTATCGTTTATTATTATCTCTTTGGTGTTTTTCTATCTTTGTAAAGTATTATTTTAAGGTTTCCTTCAATTTAAAGGTAATTTTGTAGATGGTCAAAATAACTCAAAATGTCGTGACGTAGCCCCTTTAACATGAATTGTAAACACGACCTGCTAAAAAGAAGTTTTTTCATCTTGTGCTATCCAAGAGATTTCTCATCGACATTGTTATGTTTTAGTGATTTATCCTTTGAATTTTCGTTGTCTTTAGTTCCACCTGTTAACAGGACTTGTCCGCAGCACTATGTACTGGTTGGTGACGACTGTTACTTCGTGTCTTATTCGAAGTTGTCATGGAAGGAAGCACGCGAAGTTTGCCTGCGTGAGAATGGTGGAGATTTAGCGAGTGTACATAGCTCCTTTGAGCAAGGTAAAAACAAACACACGGCTGGAGGTTATTAGCGTTTTCAACCCCTCTGAGGATCGCGTGAACACTGACGAAGATATCGGACCATCACCCGAACACTTTAATAGATTTCCGAACTTTGCCAGTACATTTTAGAAGATTCCCGAATATTACCCAGACAATTTCGAAGATTTCTGATTTCTGAAGATCATCTGAAGATCATCTGAAGATTGGCGAAGATTACCAAACATTACTGGAAAATTTCATGCAAATTTCATTTATATTAGGGAAATTTTCGAAGATATATTTAAAGTAAAAGTGCGAGTAAAGTTTCAAACACTACAGTTGCATTCACTCTACAGACTCGTGCAATTTTTGATGGCTTTTGAGAAATTTTCTTCCGGCTTATTTATTACAAGTCATACTAGAAATCCTGGGATAACCTCTACTAATACATTTTTTTGTAACTTTGTTTTTTGTTTCCACCCTGCAGCTTTCATTGTACTGAGTTTAAAGAATTTCAGAGGAGGCTTGTGGCTTGGTCTCGTCCGTCCGGAATACTCCCCTGAGTTCACGTGGACTGACCATTCGATCACATTGTACACAAACTGGGCAACTAACCAACCTGATGCTCCGGACAGTCAGAAGGCATGTGTTGTCGCTAACAATTCAATTTCTTTTGCTGGGGGCTGGAGTGACGTGGATTGTTCAGAGAGAAATGGATTTGTTTGCAGAATAAGACGAGGTAGGGCTTGTAGCATTTAAGTTCGTTCAGGCGAAGCTTTTATGTTTAGGTGAATGGAAAAGGCGTTTAAAACAACAATATGTGATTTCCTAATTCGGAGGAACACGCTATACCTCTTCCGTCGGCTTTGTGAAATACGTAAATCACCTGAGAGTAATGGATGCTTAATGGATAGCTGTGTTTTTTGGAACAACCGAAACAAACCCCAGAAGCCACTCTGTCCCACATTACTTAGTGAATTAATCAAATTATCGAGATATTGAGATTCAGTGTTTTGTTGATATTGTAGTTCAATATTACCCGTGGTATAATTTGGTGTTTTCTTTTGTAACATAACATAAACAAGAACAAAGGAAAACACCATTTTTTAACCGCGGGTAAAATTAAACTACAAGTGCCAAGTGTCAAGTTTTATTGATCGTGATCCTGATTTCCTCTTTCAGGTGAACCTCTTGTCTCTCCACCACGTAAGTAGATCATATTCTTGGTTTCCTCACACGTCCCAAATCGTGATAACCATAGAACAAGGAAACGTTGGATATTAACCATTTACTGAATCAACTACTTAAAAAGCACAGCTAGCTGCTAGCATAACATGCAAAAGTGTCAAAGTGGAAAATTGTGGAGAAAACGTTCACTTCGACATTGGAGATGGCATTGCTTGCTTTGTTATCCAAACAGGATCTTGTTTACATCTTGTTCTAATCATTTTAATTATCCCAATCGTTTTGGCGCCATCTTGGGACTCTGCTGTTTTGAGAAAGTTTATTCTACCCAAGGATAAAATAGGTATTAAGGGTAATGTTAGTTCACGGTATTTGTGCTTTCTCGTTTCTTGTTACTGAAACACCGTAAACCTTGATCAAGCAGCGCCAAAATATAACCTTCCATTATACTGGTTAGCGTTGTCGCATGCTCGTTTATGCTTTTGTGGGACTGTCGAACAGCTGTGTATTAAAGATGTTCCTGAGAACGTCGACACCATTGGATAAACGATAAAAAGAGATAGCTCATCTGTTGTTCGTTGATTGTTCCAGTGCTTGGGAGTTGTCCCACTGGCTGGGAGAAGTTTGATAAGAACTGCTACCTGTTCCAAGACACGGATCTGCAGCCCTGGACAGTAGCTAGGTACAAATGTCAAAAGCAGGGAGGTAACTTGGTAAGCATCACATCACAGCAGGAGCAAGACTTCATCACCTTTCACTACCAAAAGAAGGCTGCTGGAAATATCTGGATCGGTATGTGATCTTTCCTGGCGCATTGCAGAATGGCGTGCACTGAAAAGCGTCGCCATCGTTGGGTATTCATGTTGCTTTGCGGGCGCAATTACCTGTAAAGTAACTTGCATATGCTACCGGTTTCAGCCAGGGTTCAGCCTTTTAAGATTCTTAAGTGATGAAATTCCACAAGGCATGGTATATTTCCCCATGCAAAGTAAGATCGGATGTGATAAATTATGCTGTACTGTTTCAAGGCTGGTAACTATAAGCCAAAGCAACACTTTGTTAATAATTGGTGTCGTCTGTTTCAGCACTTTCCAAAACAGAATAGTGAGTAGTTTTACCAATCATGTTTTGATTGTTGTCCAGGTTTGAATGATCGAGCGCTTGAGAGAGGTTTCAGCTGGTCCGACAGTAGTCCTGTGGCCTATGTGCATTGGTTACCCGGTGAACCTAACGACAATACTGGGTTGGAGAACTGTGTGGAGATGTGGCCTCCAAGTCGTGGATGGAATGACCAGTCGTGTAGTTCTAGGCGAGGCTATGTTTGCAAACAACCGCTAGGTGTGTGTGTGTCTCGGTAGATAAAGATGGTTAGAAATTGTTCAATCGGACTATGTTATCCCAGTTGCATGCCATTTTTTGATTTCCTCTCATTTCAGTCAGTCTTAGTCAGGTTTTGGTATAATAATCTGATTTTCGTGTTGCGTACTTTGTAAATACAGCACGACCCCGCAAATTCTTATTTGCAAGATAGCGCCATCTTGCCCGCTTGGGTAGCCAATCACAGCGCAAGATTTAATGCATCTTAATCCGCTCATGCACGGAGCGAGCCATATTTAAACACGCATTTCTTAATGTCTTTTTAGAATGTTCTGCGGCTCTGGGCATGGCCAGCGGTGCTATCAAGAGTAGCCAGGTCACGGCTAGTTCCAGATTAGCTCCTTATAGTCCAGAGATGGCTCGACTTAACACCCTATCAGCTTGGTGCGCCAGCAATGGACAAGGTGGACAGTACATTCAGGTGAGATAGCGTGTTAAGAGTACATTCACGGTCATGTTCGTTTTTTTGTTTAAAAAACGATTATGTGAAATGGCATTATCCAGAACTAAGAAGACTGTTGAAAGAGAGTGTTTTGACAAACCTGGAGAGGTGTCTAAATGTGATGGAACACTGTCTCGATTGGTAAAATATGTTCTCTACAGACCCTATTTTTGCGCATTAGCCACCTTGTAGTTTATTTGTAAGTGGGAAGTATTTTTTTTTTAAACATAACTACTTTTAATTGCTTACAGTTGCAAATACACATTGTAAGTGGGAACTAGCCATGCGGTGGTCCAGTATTGAAACGTGTTTGTCACAATGATCTTAGAGAAATAGATCTCATTATTATGGTTACTTGGAACTTTGGGATTGCTCGATATTTTTACTTTTCAACTTTGCAAGTCGCTTGTTTTGTTCTATAAATGCACGGAAATGGCCTCAAATTTAGAGTTTTGCATCCTAGTGTTCAAACAGCATGACATGGCTCTGTAAGATTTATTAGAAATGTTCGGAAACCCCTTGAAAGTTGCTGATTTGAACTTATCCCCACTCTTCAAAATCACGATCTCAATTTACATTTTAATCTACAAACAAAGATGGCGGCTATCGTGAATGACGTCAATTAAAATTATACCTAAGGAAATCAATGCTAATCAACAACACATTTTAAAACTTCTTTTGTTTTGAGCATTGCCTCGTCATAGCACCTTTTTTTCAGGTATCAGTATGTGGAATGCATTGTCAGCTGTTTCGGCGAAACTTGTATTCACAACAGCCTACCGTGTCAGTCCCATCCTCACAATTTTCAGCGTGACTTCGAGAAGTTAAAAATCACCCTCATGTAAGGGTACCCGAAACCAGTGAATTAATTGTACTCGACCTCTAGGAACCTGTAGGAAGTACGAATGGCTAGTTAAGGCCAAGACAAAAAGTGAGTTACATTGCGAACGCTTTTTTTTTTTTTTCAGATCGATCTGCTGACAGAAACCCGCCTCACCAAAGTTGCAACACAAGGGTTCATTTTGAACGGAGTTTCAAGTTTTGTTAAGACGTTTACATTACAGACGAGTGATGATGGTGTTACTTTTAACAGTTACCAGAAGAACGGAAAAGACTGGGTAAGAAAGCAGCGGTGGGCATAACAAATAAGGGGCGTCTCGTGTACATACCCTACCATCTTAGAGATTTGATCAGCTTTGGAGGCGAGCTTGGTAGTACAGGAATTTTTTCCCAGCGTACATAACTTGTCAGTGGGTGCTAAAATCTCCCCTGTACCGAATTATCCTTAAGTGAGTTGCCGAGAAGCTTGTGTTCCAATAAAAGTATATTAACTCAGTCTTCTCCTTCCTCCAGGTATTTGTTGCAAACCGTGATGCAAATTCGGTTGTCACGTTTTCACTCAAACCTACAGTGGATACCCGCCTGATAAGAATTGTCCCAAGCACATGGACTGGCTCTCTCTGCATGAGGATTGAGTTTTATGGCTGCCCATTTGGTAGGAGAAAATGAAATGTCATAAATAGCAAATAACAGGCGTTTATTATCAAGAAACAAATTATAGTCGTCTTTTTAATTTTTGCTAAGTGTCATCTTCGAGTTATCATTAACTTCTGTTTCAAATTAAGGCTCGCGTCTCATGCGGAAATGAGATTCACTTGCATTTGATTGCCATGCTAAACAAGTTCATTTCATGCGGGTAATTCTAACAGGTTTTGCGTTAGGAATCCTTTTGAAATAATACAAATGGTGGTATAAAAATACTTTCCAGTCAATTGGTTTTGATTCAAGAGAGCTACCTTTTTTCATATCGTGTGGCAATTTAGTCATGTCATCATACAATTCATGTCAAGCAATCCTCATTGCACAAGAACCTGAGAAATCACATGGTTAATTTGCATTGAAATACAGAAAGAACAGAATGGTACCCTTTTAGTGTGATTTTTTCATATCTGTCATGAATTTGTGTTTTCGTAGCTTGTCAGACGCCCCTAGGAATGCAGTCGGACGCCATACCAGATAGTTCCCTCTCAGTTTCTACATTCAAAGACAACTTGCATAAGGCTGTAAATGCTCGCCCGTCTCAAAGTGTAGGCTGGTGTTCTCAGGTAATTTAGGTTCCTGTCTTCATGTAAACAAGTGCAATTCTGTAGATCCGATACTTACATGACTTATCGAGGCAGTGGAATCCAGCTGATAAATTTTCTTTGCCAGATTTGCAACATGATGTTTTGGTTTTTTAAAGTAAGCTTCCATGTTGATTGCTGTATGATTTGTTCTTCTCCCCAGGATTCTGATAAGCAACCTTGGTTGCAGATATCATTTTCCGACATGGAGAGAAAAATTACCAAAATAACCACCTGGGGAGGAGGCAAAGGATTAGGTTATGTCAAGGTCTACCGTCTGGCGTTCACCTTGGTTGGTGACAAAGCCTGGACCGACTACACTGAAGGAGACAAAACAAGGGTCAGTATTATGTTTCATGATAATAATAATAATAATAATAATAACAACAACAACAACAACAACAACAACAACAACAATCACAACAACAACAATCACAATAACGATAACGACAATGATAATAATAATCTTTATACAGGGAGCTCACTTTACAGAAGAGTGATATTCAGTGGCGCCCTGTACTTTTACTGCTTTTATTGTACTAATTTACCTTTTGAGATTGCCATATGCCTTGGTGATTAGAGAGTCTCTAAATTGTAGAGATGTCAGTTTAAAAAGGCAAACAACTTCAAAAGGCAACTTTTTCCAAGGATGTGAAATTGTGCTTCGTTTCTTTGTTCGAAAGGTCGTGTATTGGGGTGACTACAATTTGTTCTTTCGTTCCGTTCTACTGTCAATTTTGTTCTTGAAGAACCAGGAAAACATCATGGGTGAAAAAATCTGAACTAAGCATGTTTGCTTTTTTCTTGTCGAAACGGTTATTTCCATAATACTTTAACAGCTGAAAATAACTGCTGTTTAAACTCAAAGTATGGAAATCAAAAAAAAAAAATTTCGTTTTCCCTTTTTTTTTCCACTTGAATTTGCTTCCCATATTCCCATATTTCTGGAATTTTCGATTAGGCTAGCATTTCTAGATCTCGGATCGTCCCGGAAGCCTGCCCAGCAACTTTTTATACCACCTGGTCCCGTTTTGAAAGTAAAGAATTCTCTGTAAGGCATACATTAATTAACGTGAACACAATTTCGTTCAGTTGTGAGCCTTGATATTTTCTTTGGTCAATTCTAGATAAAATGCCAAATGTACCCTTTCTCAGAAATGCCCCAAGCATGCCATGAAGAATTCTTCAGTGGACACTGCAGTGCCATGTTTTTAACCTTGTTTTTGCCATTGCAGAATTTCCGTGGTAACCAAGATGCTGTTAGTCCAGTTTCTCATCTCCTGGCCCAACCAATCATAACCTTGACCTTACGCGTTAAACCGCAGTCCTGGTCGACGGCCGGCGCGTGTTTACGTCTTGAAATCTTTGGCTGTCAAAATGGTGAGTTTGCCTCTGTTCTTTACTCGTCATGAAACGAGGTATAATTTGAAATTTTGAAGGTATGCTTTTAATTTTCCAGTAGAAGCATTTTGCTTAAAGCCAGAAAAACGCAGCAAAACTAGTCTTATTTCAGGTTTGTCTTGTTACAGGATGTGACTCAGCCCTTGGTTTAAGACAAAGCTTTATCGAGGACTGGGCCCTATCATCGAGTTCGTCATTAGACCAGGCTCACGCGGCCACTCAAGGTCGTTTGAATGGAAGTACTGGCTGGTGTGCATCTGATGATGATAAAAAGCCATTCTTTGTGGTATGTGACTTAAATTTTCTATGGATTGAATGCCACCTTTTTCCTTTTCTTCCAAACGGGCTGTTTTCAGCGTATTGGGCTTTTACTCGCAAGATCAATACATTTGGGTCATGAGAATAAGGGAAATAATTTGCATGATGCTATAATGTAGAAGCTAATGGTACCATCATCATGATCATGATCATCATTATCATTATCACCCTTTTCATCATCATCATTGTCATCATCATCATTGTCATCATCATCATTGTCATCATCATCATCATCATCATTGCCCTTTTCATCATCATCATCATTATCATCATCATCATCATCATCATCATCATCATTATCATCCACACCATCATCACCTTAACCACCATTAGCATCATGAATCAGCGGCATCCTGTCGTCATTGTCATCATCGTCATTATCAACGTCAGCATCGCTGTCTGTTATGTTTGTCGATTTGGTCAGGACTGCTATTCTCATGTCTTGCTTTTTTTACTTATTTGTTCTTATTATTTTCAAGGTTGATCTAGATAGGATCATGAAAGTCCATCACATTGCTACACAGGGCGCCAATGATGGCAAGGGATACATCAAAAGCTACACAATTAGTACCAAGGATTCCAAAAATAGCGAGTGGAAACCATTTACAGAGAATGGCAAACCTAAGGTGGGTAATCTTGTCGTGTCTCCCAGAGTAAAACAATGTCTATTAGAATGAACCTTTTTTTAATGAAAGAAAAGTAAAAATAATGAAAAAAAATAGGTAATTGCTGGAAAATTTCGCTAAACCACTTTATTTTTGCAATTGCTTTGTACGAGGTGAAAGTTACAAGGAAAATTTCAACTTTCGAAAATAAAGGAATTTGTGAGATACAACATGTAGTAAATCCGAACGGGCCGAGCCAAAAGAACAAGTGTGCATCTATTTGCCAATAGGCCATTTCCGAGTTCATTTGTGCCTCTGTTTCAAAACGAGTCTTCGTGCAAAACCATTGTTATGAAAAAAAGTTTGATTTGCATGAAGATTAACCTGCAGGCAGAATCATTTTCATATGAATGGTTTAGCACTTAGACTCGTTTTGAGACAGGTACAAGGCAATTCGGAAATGGCCTGTTAGGTTGGGAACAGCCCGGGTCAAGTATCACGCACATAAATCGATGTTCGATTGATCTAATTACTTTTACCAGCATAAATCTACTAGTCGTTTAAAACTTTACCTAAATGCTCTTTACAGACACTTCTAAAACGCAAAGAAGCGGTGGCCAATTTGTTACCATCCGCTACGCACAGTCCAGAACAGACCAGATAGTGAGTAGCGTAGCCATTCAAAGAACGTGATAGAACGCCGGTGTATCTATACTTCAACTCGACAGATGCACGCTCCAGCTCCGTAAATCGCCTCTCTCAAGCATGATCTCTTTTGCTCTCAGTTTGTTGGTCCTAAGCAAGAGAAATCATTGCTAAATTCGAGAACATTGCGGTTATCAAAGAAATAATTTGGGTTGCATGGGCCAACGATTACCAAATCGAAAACTCGGCGGAGACAAATTTGTTGAGATTTCTGGTAGGGCCAAACGCATTTTGTCAACTAAGTGCGCGCTGTACCTAACGATATCAATTTTTTCTAGGTATTTTTGGCAAACGTAGATAGTTCATCAGTGGTGAAGATCAGGGTTACCTCTGGAGTACGCGGACAACTTTTCAAAATTGTACCACTCAATTGGGACATTCGGCCTTGTCTCCGTTTAGAATTGTATGGCTGCGAAAGTGGTAAGTGAGAACAGTACCATACATGGGAGTCTTGGAGCTGTGTACAAACATATGCAAGCAAACAGACAATCGGAAACTCAGTATCTAATTGTAGAATTTGGTGCAAGAAGCAGTTTGTTAGTAAAGCTGTTGTTGTTCATTGTTGTCACTGAAGAGAAAATTTATTATGACTAATGATGTTTCGGTGATACAGAAATTGACACCTTTATCCCTGAAGCTAAACTGACACAACGTAGAACAAAGCCTTTTTTTGCCATAGTTGTCTATGAGAGCTATTTCGGCATTCAAGGGACTCGCCAGATTGGCGTAACTAAGGGACTACTCAAAAAGTACCGGGGGGAGGGTGGGCCGGAGCATTTGAAAAATGTGGTGGTTAGAAATCACATGGCACACTTCTTCCATTTGGCACAAAACTGAGTGACCCACCCCTAAATGAAGGTTGAAAATTACCTGACCCACCCGCTATAAAACATGACATTTTTGGTAGCATAATCTAACAAAATCATATTTTGTGTACGAAATTGCAGTGTTATTGATAGACTGCAAAACAGTCGTATTTTTTGCGAACGCGAGGGACGGTCCATATTCGAACGAAAGGTCTGGAGCGAGTGTAAAAACGGCGAGGGAGAATGGTGAGAGACGCTAAAAAGTTTCTTCGCCTCACACGCCGTGCGGGCGTGTGATGCTCGCGCACTTCACACTCGAGGATCACGCTTACGGCGCTTCGCGCCTTCCGGAAACGTCCGAAAACGACTGTTTTGCAGTCTATGTTATTGACATTTTAGAGTTATTTCTTAACAATGATAATAAAAATCATCTTAAAGTAATTCTGTTTTCCTTTACTCTTGTAACTTTAGCCCTTAGTTTAGTCCTTACTAAGTGCTCAAAAACTGATGACCCATCCCCTCTCTGTTCCAGCCCACCCCACTGCAAATCATTTTCGACACTCAACTGCAAACTGGTCTACCGCTGTTACTGCATGTAGTCTTAGCTTAAAGCTAAGATCAGAAACAGTCCTTAGAAGAGCGATATATTTAACAATTATTCCATGAGCGCGCGTTGGATATGAGATGATAGATAGCCAACGAGGCGCCTAGCGCCGAGTTGGCTATAATCATCTCATATCCAACAAGCGCGAGTGGAATAATTGTTTTATTAAAAACACCCCCAAAATGTAGAAAACTAGACTACAATAAAAACAAAGAGGCCCAAAAAATCACGCACACGCTCGCCATTTTTGTAGATCATGGTATAATGGCTGATATACCATGATGGCTAAGCCAATGAAAGCTCTCGAATTGCATTATCAAATGATCCAGTTTTTAATAATCGCAAATATCTTAATCTGTCTATGAGGTAAGTCCTAATGTTGTTTTGTTTGTTGTTTTTTATTAGATCTGTTCCCAACAAACATGCCCACCACACTTCTCCCATCAGAAAGCCCAGCACCACCAAAAGGTATAACGAGTTTTGCGGTTGTTTCCTTATCATATGGCAAGTTGATCCAACATGAAAAGGAGAATTCTGATTGGTTTTCTGAGCGGTCCGATCTAAAAAAATAGTGTTGTGATATCTTTAGATTACTTCCAAGCATTAACGCTGATATTAATTAGTACAAAGAGTACATACATGTTAAAACATACATTGCTATTTGCGGCCTAAAACTGACGTTTTTGCTTTTCAGATGTGACATACGCCGGTTCTGTGAAGCTCACCAAAGAGGAATGGAGTGATGACTTGAAAAATAGCAACAGTGCTGCGTTTAAGAGTCTTGCCGTGAAACTGGAAAAATCGGTAGAAGTCCTTTGCTACGTCACCATAGACGTTTTAATCATGTGCCATACTTTAAATCTGAAATAAACGGAGGGTTTTTCTAATTTCCTTTATAGCTTTGTGTTGTTTTCTTTGTAACAGATACAAGAACTGTATAATGGCGTTGACAAAGCGTCACTGGCATTTTTGACGGTCAAGGTAACAGGCTTCAGGTATGGCGATTACATGACGGTTTTTGCTAAATGTTAAGCGTTTATTTTGTCTTGAAAAATAGTAAAATTGGTTTCTCCGCTTTTACCGTTACATTGAGAAAACCTAAATTATTTATACAACGACTTTGACGACAGTACAATGCAATGAAGCTTGGATTAAAAGCTAACTGTGACTCTAACCATTTCTATTTCTATCATTCGATTGAAAATGCCGTTTTGAATTCCGGAAATTTTAAATGACGAATACAACAGCGTTTTCCAAAGTTTCTAGAAAATGTGACCTTGCGTGTTATACTGAAATTTACGGAAATTTCCTACCAGGAATTTGCGTTCCATTTGACCTTCTTCCCGGAATCCTTGGAATTTTTGGTTGAATAGTTCGCTTCTCGGAAAGTCAACTTTAACCGGATTTTCTGGAAAAATTTCTCAGGAAATTTCTGTTTTTTTAATTTTTGTCCCCGTTTCAAAATTGGCGGAATTTTTTGGTCCAGCGGAAAGCGCCAATAGTCGGTGAAAAAGTTTAATTTCGTTTTAAACTTGTAAAGTTGACCATAGTTAATAGACAGGAATGGCTATAAAACTCGACAAACTTCTTTGTTGTATTTTTTGTTCTCTTTTTTGGCCTCCACCGTGCACAAAACACAATAGTTCTTTACTATCGACAGAAAAAATAACGAATACAACGTTTTAGTGACGGAAATCGGTGTATGAGCGCAAAACAAAAGATTGTGCACGGTTGTGGACCTTCCATCTTACCGGTAAATCTTGACATCTTTGTTAGCTCCTTTGATGTTTGCTGGCCGGGATTCATAAACTTCCCCCTGTCCCTCTTTCAAACACGAGTCGAACTACTACGGTAGTAGCCGCCAATTAGGCAACAGTTTTCTCCAAAATTGTAATTTTTTGCATGTTTTGTTACGTAAATTATACGTTATCTCCGCTATTACCCTCTGTAAGTAGTTTTGTGTCAATTGACGCGGTCGTTCTGTCTTTTTTTGTAGACGTGGAAGCGTTGTAGCCATCTTCAACTTAACGTTTACCCGTGACATAGCGGATGAGCTAGGGGGCAATGTCACAAACAACCTTGTGATTGCTGTGAAGAGCGGAAGTCTTGGAGAATTGGTAGTTGACCCAGCCTCTCTTAAAGTCACGAAAATTGGTAAGAAGGTGCTCTCATCCATTCTTTCTCTGTCTCTTGTCAACGTCCGAGACCATACGGCCGAGAGCTTTTCTTTCTGTAAGAACGTCTTGATAAGGTTTCGTTTGATTCTGAATTCTTTCCAGCGTGGAGTGGCAACAACGGTGAAAACCCGACGGCTGC
>JAHPZR010026526.1:87500-105000 GCA_019787425.1 Platygyra sinensis
AACAAGTACATCTACTGGCTTGTAATGTTTTTTACGAGATGTAGTTTTAGTATTTATATCTTAGTAGTTATTGTATTTATACTTAAGTATTATATATGTACGTAGCTCAGTAATTCAGCCTTATATTGTATATATTGCTGCGATGAGTTTTTAATAAACAGTCATTATTGAACAATTATTGGATGAGGTTTTAGTGATATCCAGAATAATCAAGGTCGAGGTACACCTGTAAGGGTTATCAGCCTCAGCCTTCGGCTTCGGCTGATAACTCTTACCGAGACCTTGATTATTCTGGATTTCACAAAAACCGAATCTAATAATTGTTTCATTATACATTGAACGCAAAAACTTGGAAGTCATGTTTCTGCATCTTCACTGACGGCAAAGCAACACGAATCGCGCGAAGCGACATGATTACCCTTAGAAATCATGCACTGCAGTCATACATGGCACGATTACCCGTGGCCTTGAGTGTCCTTGACATGATTATTGTATAATCTGCAGTTATGACGTCACGGGCGCTGATTTCGAAAATTTACTGTACGCTTTCGGCCAATCAGAAAAGAGGTAGAGAGTTCAATGTATCATAATGTATTCAGTGCACACTTCAGCATTAGGATTAATCATGATTATCGTGGCGTCATCATTTTTGAACAGTTCCACTTCTCAAAATGTTTTATGTTCACACGAAAAAGTAAAAGCCGGGGGTTTCGAATTCCTCCGGTTTGAAGAGAATTTTCGAAAAGCTCTGTTTTCGTGACGACTTACCGCCTCGCGCTCGCGGTCCATGATGGTTTCAAGTTCTTCAAAGTGGCGCAGTTTAATCTCCAGTTTCTTCATCTGCGTCTCAACGAGAAGTGCCACCAGGCTCTTGATTTTACGTTCTTCAACTTGAGCCAGGTGCTGTCGGGGAAACAAAATGTTTAGCACTGATTTCTGACCAGTAGGGTAAGAATAATACGACAGAGAAATGAACTAAGCTTCTTTTTATTTACAAGGCACTTCAAAGTTTAAGTGCAGCTACGGCTTGCACTAAAAGTACAGGATGATCAGTTACACGGAGGTAAAATTAATCAACGTTTTAAATTAGCTCTTGTGAACTCAAAGCACTTTGCGCAAAGATACCTAAAACGTTTGGTGATTACAACTACTCTGCAAACAACAAATTACAAGGAAACTTTGAAAACGTATCGATTAGCTTGTTTGTTGTAATCATTCCCAATGTTCTTTTAATCGTTTTCTCCCAAAACCCGAAGGAACTTTAAACAAAAAATCGTTTGAATAAAAATTTCAATCTGCCACACAAAACATTGCCCGTACATGTAGGTGAAATTATATTTTGCCACAGAACACTCTTCTGAGCGTTTTTTCCCAAGCAATGTGGCCACGTTTTGTTTAGGTTGTGCACTACATGTATGCACTAAGTCTAAATGATTAAGCACAGGACAGTCACCTTAGCTTTCACTGCCGCCGCTGCCAGAGCTGATGCAGCTGCCTTTGCTATGTTTTCCTCGTTGATAGCTTGGGTTTTCTCTCCGTTCTGTGCCTGGCTACTCGTCTCCGACGAGTCTTCCATCTAACGAAAAGTAACAGAATGAACATTAAACTCTCGTTAAAATGGATGGAACGCTATGGATTGTGGGTGCCTGTGGATTTCGGTATTAATTTTATTCGAAAAGCGTCTCATTCCTGTTAGGTGTACAGGTGGGTCCACCAGTATATTTGCCGGGACCAACAGTCAAAATTTTGAGGGCTACTGGATGGACAAGAGTCCCATACACAGTGAGAAACCATAGCCCTGCCGGATGAGCTAGGAAGACACCATATGAGCAGCAGAGAGGGCCACACCCAAAGGAGGTTTGGTTTTTGTTAACATTTTAAAGTCAAATAGCTCTGACCTTGACATCTTGCGCCCGTGACTCTCCACCCTCAGATCCTGCTGCCTGGCTTCCATTCACTTCCATGGGCTGCGGAGTTTCTTCTGAACAACAAAAAGATATAAAATTGATTCAGAGCAAACGGTTTAGCTAACAGTTTAGAGTGCGGGATGGGGACAGAGGAGAGATATAGATATACCAAGCGGATCATACCCATCCTTGGCCTGCTCGGTCAGCGCTGACCGACGAGCCTGGAGACTGAGCGAGACATACTCTCTCGAACGGAGTCATGTGAAGTCTCCTGGTTTTAACAAAATGTTACATAGAGGTGATCAAAAGTTTCTACTGAATTCGTATTCCCCATTCAAAAAAAACAGCAGAAACACCCGTATCGTGTAAAGGCCCAAAACAAGTTTCCAAATATACGTTCTTGTTTCAAAATTTGTATCAGCTGGCTGGCCTGCTGAACACTAAAGCAGCGCAAAGAGAATTCCTCTTGTACACATTAAAAACAAAAGTTTGTCTGACAACTGTATTATGTAAAGTGCACCTGTGTTTTCTTCTGAAGTCTCCTGTTTCACTTTCTCTGCCCGAGCATTAGCAGCGTTCTTTACATGACTGTCGATGACCGCCTGAGGGATCTCGTCCTTCATTTCCGAGAACTTCTCTGTTAATAATAAAACATGAATTAAAAGAAAAACTGACAAAAAAGCTTTCGTTTTTCCCATTTGGCTGTTTTAACATCGAGTGCCAAAAAGCCAACTGCTGCACAATGTACACCGTTACACGTGACATAGCTTTTGATTGACTTATGACATACACTGACCACTCTTTCACGGGTTCAGTTTCATCTGACCAATCACAATCTCAATCAGGAGGAAGTTGACATGGCAACGGCAGACTTTATCGTCAGCGGATGTGACAGAGTGCAAAGAAATGGTTTCCTAACCTAAAGCAGCTTTAGCAGCAGCACTTGCCACTCGAGGATCCACAACTGAGGCCAGAAAAGCCACTGTGGACATGATTGGGTTGCCCTGTTGACTGAATGGGACAGGCTGGTGTGACAACGGACCTGACAAAAAAACAGTATTACATTTCACTAAGTTCAGTTCTTACGAAGTGATACAACTTTTTTTCGACTACGTGGTTGTTGGCAAGGCTACGATAAAATTTTGTCGTTAAGTTAAAACTAGAAAACCACAAAATCCTCAACTAATTCTTTCCGTAGTTGAATATCCCCTCTAATCTGTAATTGCTTCCTATAATGTAAGTCCCTAGAATTTAATTACAAGTAGCTCTTCTAAATATAAGAATTCATTGTCGCTCTTGTTTTGAATTTTATGTCGCTACAGAACTTTGCAAAACAGAAATAACTTCACAGAATAGGCATCCGAGATTTTAGAGTTTGACAATACCGCGACAAAATTCATCCATACACATTTGAACAGGCAGCAAAAATTAGGTCAAGGTACTTCCACCCAGTTTTAGTCTAAAAGTTTTTGACAGAGCGTACTTCTTTGTGGCTACTCGAACAAATACTGCCATTTTGTCATCATGATTTACTTTCTCACTCTACTCCATGCCTTGCACGCATCTCGTTTCTACTTTCACATCTGACTTCAAACCGTTGTTCCGTAGCTTCACTTTGCAGTTTATCTCGGGTTGGTAGAGGGGGAGGGGGAAGAGGAGAGGGCAGAGGAGAGGGCAGAGGGGAGGGGGGAGAGGGGAGAGGGGAGAGGGGAGGGGACTCCTTTATAAAAAAAGGTCGGTGATGCTCGTCGTCTCACTGTTATAGGGTGTGAGTCAAGGACTATGTGTCATTTTGGGTGTACAATTATTTATATTTCCTGACAAGCATCTCGACCTTTTCATCTGCGAGTTCCTACGCCCCCACCCCCGTCCCCCCCAGGAGTTTATCAATCCTTCATACTCACCCAGTTGTACATCCTCTAGATACGGGTCCTCTATTGGAAGTCTCAGAAAGTGCAGTATGCATTCGTCTTGTGTTCGTGTACCAACATGTTCGGCCACCTTATTCCAGTCATCTTTAAACATTTCCAGACCCTAAAGAACACAAAATTATAAATCTTGTCAAACACGAAATTGGTTAAAGGACATGACAACTGAAGGGATTGTGTCACGGCTGAGTTAAACTCTTTCATTTAGTTTTGCAAAATACGTTAAAAAGCAAACGTTTTATTAGGGGACTTCAGATTTGAGTACGAGTACGAGATCGAGTACGAGAACGACTTTTCAATTCTAATTTGCAGGCTCCACATTATCATAACACATACCCATCTCAGGCCATGAGCTTCCCTCTGTACCTAAACACTAACATGTAGAGCGAGGACTCTCGAAACGTCACTGGTTTGAAATTCGAAACTCGTACTCGTACTAAATTTCGTATTCGTAGTCCAATCTGAAGGTCCCTATTTATAGCGAATAAACTACTTCCGTGGATCTAAATGACAAAACCATAGCTTCATTGCAAACAAATGTCTCCCGGGCGCGATAATTAATGACAACAAACAAGCGAGATTAACTTTGAAAGCAGTCCAGCATATCGATTTTTCAAAAACCCATATCGCAATCCGTTTCAATCTTTTTATTTGCTGTGTTATTGAAATGTTCCTTCGCTGTTTCAAGTGATTGTCTTTTTATACTTCACTCAATCTTGGTAGCCGTTTTCTAATTTCTCTCAAATTTGGCTTAAATCCGTGGCACAGATCCTCTGCGAATACCACCCTTCCAGTCTCAAGTTTTGTATCGCTCTGAAAATTACAATGTAAATATTCCTTTTTCTCTTACCTCCAGCAAAAGAAGTGTCTCCTGCTCTGTCCATTCCTTAGTGGCTGTTGCAGCCTACAAAAACGAAAAACATCCACACTTCACATTACAATGGTTTGATTTTGATTATGTTATTTGGAAGCAAAAGTAACAATGAGACAATGCAAATTGTTAATGGCTTAATTCATATGGAGTCTCTCCATCGCAAAAGTAGTACGTGGCCGGCCGATATCTGGAAAGTCATGGCTTCGTTGAATGTTGCTGTCGCTGTTCAACTGGTGTTACATGAGAATTTTACTGGCTTACCTTTTGGCTCTTTTTCGAAAGATACTGGTCCGAGCGAAGGCTAAAAGATGAAGGAAAAAAGTGAACTCTTTAATGCATTTTTAAGACAAATACTTACACAAAGAAAACGTAAGACTCACAGCAACCTACCCGAAGTTAGCGCCTGTAATACCACTCTTGTAGATCTCTTTGTTACCAAAGTCATCCTTAAACTGTATCATTTGCTGTGAAGGAGGAATCTGAAAGGGAATTGAGGTTCAAATCACTTACTAGCTACAAACTCTTACAGTCAGGACACTCAAATTGTGAACCCTCAACATTTTTTGCGCACGTTTCAGTAGTAAATGTGGACTTTCCGCATAAGCAAGAGTATTTAGCGTTTGTTCGCTCTAAAAGGCTAGACTGATACATTATACCAAGAGCCTTCAATCATAAAGGAGATCAGTTACATACAAAAATTACCGCTTCCAATTGAAGGAAACCTAAAATAAAAGTTCACTAAGATAGAAAAACACTTAAGAGATAAGAATAAACCATAAAGGAACAAGGATAGTTAAGGATGGAGAAGATTAAAACGGATCACAAACAAGGAACTTGGAAAATTTGGTGTTAACTTCTTACGATGGTTCGAGTGTCCTTACTGCAAGGGTGTTCGAAAAATGGGCCATAAAAAGCAAAACCCGCGAAAACTACAACATTTATACCGCCACTGAAAACTAACAAAACATCTCAAGAGACTGTGAATTATGAAATATTCTACATGACACGAGCGTTTGACAAAGAAAAATCTGAGTCCCCGACAGGAATCGAACCCATGACCTCCCAAACACCGGGCGGGCGCTCTATTCACTGAGCTACGAGAACTCATGGAGAGCAAGGTCATTTTACTGAGGTCATGGGTTCGATCGTAAAAGGTTGGCACTATCGATTAATCCTGCGCTCATCATTCCTATCAAGTACGAGAAGAAGGGAGATCGTGTGGGGAGAGAAATCCAAATACTGTAATACCTGTGTCTTGGCAGGTTGAAGAGGCTGCAGTCCTGCAGGCGTGTCAGCCAACACATGGAAGTGTGATGTGGACGGTGGTCCCATGGGAGCCGGTCGACCGTCAGCGTCCACTTGATAATTGATCAGACCCCATTGCTCTAGAAAAGCGTGAATCCTGAAACAAGAAATACGGATTATTGACCAAGAGTAGAGTCAAGATATCTGGGTATTAGCCAAGTTATTTAATTTACGTATTTATGTACCGAGACGAAATCCTGGTCTATAAACACGCATTCTAGCCGACTTAATCGAATAAGTTTGGTCAATTAAGGATTTATTACTGTAGACAACAGCGGAAAAGCCGCACGTTTTACTTAGAAGTTTTCTGAAAAATCGGGAATGTGGCTTAACTGCGAGAACATCTGGACAACGTACGTGGCAGACATTTGCATAAATCAACACTTTTCAGTGGCAAGAAGACAAATGATGCCCGAATTGAAGCTAGAAACGGATTGCCTCTCGAGGGTAACGAGATTCATCTCGCGAGAACTAAAATGTGATGCGCGAGAAACGAGACGGGACGCGCAAGAGACGAGACGTGACACGCGAGAAACGAGATGTAACATGCCATAAACGAGATGTGACACGCGAGAAACGAGATGTAACATGCCATAAACGAGATGTGACACGTGAGAAACGAGATGTAACATGCCAGAAACGAGACGTGATGCCCAAGAAACAAAATTTGAATGTAAGAAATGAAATGGTTCTCGCGATAAGGCGAGCTTTCTTTAGTAGTTTCAGACCCCGCTCCTAAGAGAGAAGATACATTTTCTCCTCGGGATAATTAAGGACAGTCCTGTTTAAGCATGAGCGCACACATTGCAGTACGTACCTCACAACCGCGCACACATCACCACCGAGGTTCCGTCGACAGGCCGTAGCAGTGAGGTACTCTGTCGGGTTCAGTCGGTATGCATCAAGCATGAAGTTGCGACAAGCAAGATAACTAAACAAACGTGAGGGTAAAAAACAAATTAGTAAGGATCAGCGATTTGCGAAATTTTATCGGCAGGAATTTAACATCTTATTATCATCGATTTATTCCCGCGACTTTCGTCAGAACACAAAAGTTACAGTATACACTCCATAAATCGCACTATTTATTATTATAATACAGTTCGTGATCAGGGACCTCGGAGACCATTTTAAAGTGGTAGGGCTAAACAATCTGGCCAATACAAACAAACTTTAAGGACAGTGTTGAGCCATTTATCTTGCATTTGTGCGCCATCTGGGCCTAGAAAATACATCCTAGCATATGGCCCCACCAGCCCCTCGCACTGTGCGGTCCCTGGTGATAAGATGTTTTCAGAATTCTCCATTGTCATTAGTCCTTATTGCGCCATGGGACACATAAGACCTTCAGAGTCAGTCTCCAGCGAGAGCGGCTTCTCTGCTAAGCTTCTCCAAGTTATTCTTGGCCTTCATGTTGTCTCTTTCCCTCTGGTGTTCTCAGCACTACTGATAGCTCAATGCAGGCATAAGTTTTGAAGGTACTTGGGATTGCGAAACGCGATAGCCTTCATCAAGAATCATTTAAGTACGGTGAAACAGGATGGGAGTAGATCCAAAAGTCGCTATTGTCAGTCTTTCTTGACTCCCGCTTAACAGGCGTCTTAGGGTGCACAAGAATCTGTTTGGAGTCATGTTTGGCACAGAAGACTGTACTAGTTGTGAAATATAAATTTACTACATTCAGTTCTGACCACCCAGGTAGGTTACTGTCACTTTACAATAGAAGAAACTTACACTTCAGGAGTCTTGGATTTGTTTTTACCGTTAAAAAATTCTGGTAAGGCTCTCCTTTCAATGGCGTGGACACTGCAAAGAAAAAAAACATTATCCATTAACACTGATTAGAAAACAGTCCTAAGAAAGCACGCGCACTGATTGGTTAAAAATCGTGTTTGTATAACTCGATGAATACACAGAACTAGCGCGCGCTATTGACGTAGTGATGGCGCGAGCAAAGAGAATTTACATTTTGATAATCAAAGTTAACAAGTTGTTTTCCTTTTTCTCGTCCTGGTGTTTTCTAAAAGAAATAAAAAACATGTTCTCCGTGTTTCTATCGAGTTATACAAACACTCGTGAAAGTTTGGGAGAACTCGAAATAGCTGTGGAAACACTCGCCTGCGGCTTGTGTTCCCACAGCATTTCTCGTTCTTCCAAACTTCCACTCGTATTTGTATAACTCGATAGAAACACGGTACATGTTTTCTATTTCTTAAATATAATATGTCAAACACTCTTAATAGAAAAGGCACTTCTAGGGAACTGTGGCCCATCAGTGTAGAAAGAAGGATCTTGTAAACAGCGTGAAAAATTAACACGGAACTTCGCATTCTTGGGAGACATTTATGGTTTCAATTTGTACTTGGAATTGAATTTGCAATCAAGTACATAATTATAACACACCATGTGGTAAATTTCCCTAACTAGTAACAAACACATTTTTTTGACACAATGGGCAACACCAATCTGGCTCTAAGTTTGTCAAATGAATGACTAAATTCTTCGAGTTTTGATTTCTACGCGACTGTAAAAAACTGCATATACATTACGCAAAACAAGGACTGTAAAAGGGGGCTTATGAAGATACAAAATTACAGGATGTTGTCTTGAAGAACTGCAAGTCTAAGTACCAGTGGCAGTCTATGGTTTGGAAACGCTTTTTACCCAGGGCTGATTTCCCTCTCTTTCATATAATGGGAGGGGGGAGTATTGCTACTGAGGATGGGGGGAGAGGATGGTAGGAGTTTAGCAGTACCTGTTGTAATCAAACCAGGAGGCATAGCTAGGGATTATGATGTGATGTGTCTGTTCTGTCAAGTTTTCGTCATGTGGTTCACTGTCTGGCATGACGAGTGGTTCTTTGAACAATCCATCTTTAGTCTGGCTGGATGAAGGCGAGGCTGGTGCCGACTGCTCTGTACTGTCCTCTGTATGGTCCTTTGAGCGAGATAAAGATCGTAATTAAATTTTGATAACCACTTGAACATCAAACAAACATACAGCTGGCAAACACTTTGATCAGCAGCAGATAAATGATACATGATACATGTTACATGTACATGTTACGGAGGCCGCGTGGCCGAGTGGTCAGCGTGTTGGACTCGCAATCCAGCGGTCCCGGGTTCGAGTCAATGACCACCACCTGGATTTGTTTCTCGGTAGTCCCGATTTCAAATCCTCGGCCACACTTGTAAATAGCCAACTGGTTTGCCTCCGGCCAGTTGGGATTCTTAACAATGTTATGTTCAGTTTGAAATATTTGTTTCAGTTGTGTGCTCGACCCCACTAGCACTTGTGCTATAAACAATGCTGAGGGTAAATAAAAGGGTATTTTTGAACAGCCTGGTTCTCATATGCCGCCGACAAGGCCTAGGACACCATTACAGCATATGTGAACATTTATTGCCAAATCATTATCTGCTGTAGACATTGACCGCCGACTTGCCTCTGAAGTTGAGCTGAGTTCAACTTCGCAAACAAGCGGGCGCTTGTCGGTTGTGAACAGCATCTACGTACGTACTCCAGTAAGACGATTCGATCTATATTTACAGGTGAAATGGTTGAAAATTGCGCCTGTTTGATGTGCGTTTCGTGCAAATTTGAGTATGTGGGCAATCAATCGCAGATGCGCAGGGAGCCCAATGGAACCGATCGCGAAACATTTTTCAGTTGCAACTGGCGACTACGTCACAGGTAGGTCGGCAGGATATGAGAGCCAGGCTAAACTCATCCGTGAGTTGTCAGGTATGGCAAGCTAAGTGTGCTACCTGCTTGTCCCCTCCAAAGAAAAAGAAGACCACAAAATAAAACAATAATCTAACAAAAACTGACAAGCTTGAGGTTGAATCAGTGATACCTGTGTATCCACATGACTTTCAGTCTCCATGTCCTCCCCATCAGCACCTTCTGGTTTTCCTGAAAAAAAAAGTCATTGTCGAAGCATGTCTGAGGTGCATACATGCACAGTGCATAAACAGCACTTTACACGGTAATTTTGACTAAAAGAATGATTATTCACAGGAGTATTTAGACTTATCCAATTGCAGTATCACTAATCAGCTGAAAATTCTATACTGTATATTTGCTGGCAGATAACAGGAAAAATCCAATATGCAGAATGCTGTTTTTAGAGCTAGAAATTATTTCCCTCAGTTTTTACACCATAGATTAGCACACTTATAGCTACTATGTTGCTCTTTCCAACAGAAAGAATTACAGCAAATACACTGTACAAGGACAACTTTTCGTGAACGGTGCTAAGACATGCTAACCAAATAGCAACTGTGCAGTTTGTATTACCTGAATCAGATATGTCCGTCAGTGAGGTCCCCTTCATCGGCTGCAAATCTTCCTTGCCCTTTGCACCTACAATTGCAAAACCAAAGCTGCAACAAAGGTCATTTACTCAACAGTTTGTGATTCAGCCCATTACTTGACTTCAAACTGTGAAGGACTAGTACGAGTCTGAAATCATGGGATTAGCAACTATTGATCCACATAGTCATAAAGTGCAGACCAAGTTTTACAAAATTCCCAAGTTTGGTGTAAATAGACCCAATAGTAAGCAAGATTTAGCCATTTGAAATGTCAAAATTTACAAAGAAATGTATGGCCATCCGATGCTGTCCGAACACTGTGTCCGGATGGCCATACATTCCTTTATTAATTTGACGTTTTTAAGTCAACACTAGCCTGATTAACACCAAACTTGGGGATTTTGTGAATCTCCGTGTGCTCTTTCTGACTATGTGGATCAATATTTGCTTATCCCATAATTTACAGACTCGTATCTAGTCCTTTTCGGCTTGAAATCAGGCAATGCGGTTTTTTTGCTCAAGCATCAAAAACGTACCTTATAACATCTCAGTTTGAAACCTTAGTTAATCCCGGTGGATTTTGGAAGACATTATGATTACTTTGAGACTTTCTTTTCTTTCTTTTCTACTTTTAGGATTTTATATACTTTTAGGATTTTCTATCTATCTATCATTAATTTACTGGAATTCCAAGTTACAGTCCACTACAACTTCCAGACCTCTGACAACATACAGTATCCTGTACATGCAGTACATCACATGTACCAATTAAATTAATAACTAAGCTCAAACTGTACATGGAAGTTTATACTTCTTAAGAGGAACATTCTAGAATTGAATTAACAATAATTAAATTATAGCCTGAGCTTCTTTCCAAAGTGAATCTCTTACACCTAAGACACAACCTTGTTTCCAGGGTCTCTCATACATGTAAGATGAGAGACCCTGGGAACAAGACCTAATACATACAACTAAGGGCTGTGTATCATTCTGAACCACTTGTCAGCCTTAATGTTTCACCTATGGAAATCACTTGGCAATTTCACTGTGCAAAGAAAGTTGTGCCTGACAGCCAGGAGTTAAGTTCTGCAGTCAGGCTGGAGAATTCTCTCTTTGATTTGCCAGCTGACTTACAAGTGAATTTCTTGTAAATTGTTTGTGGCAATGCAAATTACAGATTGAAGTACTGAGAGCTACATGTAGAGATGAAATTTTGGGGGCTAGAGAGAATTACTTTTCACGTTAATCAGTTAAAAAAAAGGCAAATTGGTTATTAATTTCTTGGCCCCCAGTATTGATCAACTGTAACGTTGAGCCATTGACAAATGAATGAGCCATGAAGTTCTGTTTACAGGAGTTATGTAATGAGTTATTGTTTTATTCAGTTTAACAGGCTCTCTTGATGTAATTTTACCTGAAGCACTAGAGGCAGAGACTTCTTCGACCTAAGGAATAGAACAAAATAATGTTTATTTTCCCTTCCTTTATAAATTATGTGAGTTTTATTGAGCTCTTTCCTGTTCATGTATGTACCATTGTATGTGCAAAATGTGCCCCAAACTGCGTTCAAAGTTATATTTACAAAACTTTTGATTCTTACATTAGGTATTGGCGATGGATCAGGTAGATCTTTGGTAGCATCATCACTGAAAACAGAAGAGGAACTGTTTAATGCAAGTTCATAGATTAAAAGTGAATTCTGAGCTCATTATTATAACAGCCACAAACCATTTATGAAATCATATAGAAAAGAAGTTCTCCACCTGTCATTGTCATCTTCTTTACCAGTCTTTTTCTTGGGATTTCCTGGTCCTGGCCTATTCGAAAAAAATATCCATTGTTTAAAAAATAGAAAACATTTTCTTTGTTTCTGTTGATTTACATGTATAGAAACATGAATGGATGCTCAGAATGAACACAAAATTCTGCAGAAGATGAGCCATAACTGAGTCTTGTGAAGAAGTTTATCAGAGTTAAAAAAAGTCACCAGCATGTCTACTTATTTTAACAATTAGATTGAGAGCTTAAGATTTCCATTGCACGACTAACAGATCTAATCTAATTGTTTTAGTATAAATCTACTGGTATCTCAAAACTTTATCTCCCTGCTGTTCAGACCAATGGAAAGGAGCTGCTACCATTTTTGTCAACAATTGCACAAAGTGAGTACTCACTAAATATGTAGAGAGTGAGTAGTAAGGGCATTTTTGAGAATGCTAGTAGATTGGCCACCTCATTTTGTGGCCATGTTTTTCTATACAGTATGTGTATGATAGTCAACTCACAGTTTCTTCTTCTTCTTCTGTTCAGGTGAAGGGGATCTCTTTCTTTTCTTTGATTTTCCTTTGTACAAGAAAACCAATAAAAAGATCATTTCACATACAAAAGAACCAACTTGTGGATTTCCCTCACACTGATAAATGCAAAAGTCTAGAGAGTTTGCAGACCACCATTCTTTAATAATTCTTGCTGTGCACGCTAATGCAATGACTTTAATTAAAAAAAAGCTGTAAAGAGGGTTGCCTTAAAAACTTTGCCTGCTCTTTACTGGCAGCAAATAGGTAATTAAAAGACAATTGGATGGCACAGTCAATTGGACATATGATAATCATAATTTACAAGCAGATTGTCCCTTTAAGTACTGCCATACTTCCTGTATATGTTACAGGTCAATTTGTTTCAACCTAGGTCAATTGGTTTCAACCTAGGTCAATTTGTTTTCTAGGTAGGTCAATTTGATATTACAGTAAGATTAATTTGTATATAGTTAGGGCAGAGGTACATGTACTGTAGTATAATAATGGGTGAGTATGTCTGATTTGAATAATTTAAGGAAATTTATTACGACTACAATGTATGTGTAATTTAAAAAAATAGTGGAACTTGCATCCAAGTGTCCATGGCTCAGTGGTAAGGCATCAGAACATGAATCCAAAGGAACCAAAGGTCTGTGGTTCAAGGCTCACAAGGTAAGCATTGAGATAAAAAAGAATATGGGCTGCAATGTTGGGAGAGCAGGGAGGAGATAGTAGGTGAAGTAAGTAGAGTGGAGATGAAGAGAAGGAGGACGAAGAGAAGGTGCCAAAAACATTTTTGTTTGCTGCAAAAAAAAAAAAACACTCAAATTGACCTAGGTTGAAACAAAATGACCTAGGTTGAAACAAAATGACCTAGGTTGAAACAACTTGACCTAGGTTGGAAAAAATTTAACTTGAATTTAAATTTGACCTGTAACATATATGTACCTTAATTTTCAGAATAAACTGCAAGTTCGTGGATTACAAGAAATTATTAACTACGTTAAATTACTTAAATAGTTAATAGTAAGATTAGTGACAACTACATCCCATTGTGTGGGAGGTATGTTGGCCTCATGGTCAGTGTGTTCAACTCTGGAGCGAGCAGTTTGGGTTCGAACCCTGACCAGGGATGTTGTGTAGTGTTCTTGGGCGAGACACTACCCTCACAGTGCCTCTCTCCACCCAGATGCATAAATGGGCATCAGCAAACTTAATGCTGGGGGTAACTCTGCGATGGAGTAACATCCCATCCAGGGGGGAGTAGAAATACTCGTAGTTGCTTCATGCTATTGAAACCAGGATAAGCTCTGGACTGATGGGCCATTTTGGCTCATATGCAGACTTTACCTTACATTGCATAATAACGAATGAAACAAATCTATGTGAAAATACCTCCATCAGGGCTGCTGGGTTGCTGTGGAATAACAAAGACTGACTTAACAAGTGTGTGTACATCATGAGTTGTACATTAACAATCTCAAAATTAAAAACTGCCCTCAAATTTTATATACATGTAACATTATACAGTTACACCTGCTACCACAATAACGCTCCAAGGACATACAGTCATGTATGAAAATGTAAATTGAGATACATAGCCAGTAATAAATGACTGAAAATTAAAGTATATCTAAAGAAACATTATTTCCATTATATCCACATTGAAGATAGTGGGCTTCAATTGAAGCCACATAGACACGTACACATGTACCTTAAGACATCTGGGCAAAGTTCTGGCCTAAACAAAGACTAGTGTAGCACTCTATACAAGATTGAAAATTGTTTTTAAAAAGAAGGAAGCAAAAAAAAACATGATTACAAAATAAAATTTACTTAATAATACATGTATATTAAGCTACATTCTGTTAAAGATCACTACAAAGTGCTTACTTCATCAGAACTTGCTCCAGTTCTCAGACTTTTCCTTCTGCTCTTTGCTGCGTAAACAAAATTGACAGCATTCAACAAGGAAACTAGAAATTTTTGTATTACTTACATGTAGTTAAAACAGTTTTCAAGTTTATACCTACATTATTTTGAAGTATTCGAATTTCTTTTACTAACCTAAAGCTGGTGAAGTTTCTCTTTTATTGCCCTAGAATAAAGAAAATAAAAAGTGAATCCCGTAAAGTGAACACTGTAAATCTTCTCCACTGTATTAAACCCCTGCACACGCATCATGAGAATTATGGAGATAAAAACATAGGGTGATCAATGGTGTCCTGTCGCTTTACTTGACAGTATTTTTTTAACTAATCAATACCAGGAGCAAAGTTAAGTGCCTAGCATCATTAAAAATAAATTACAGTCTAACATCTACTAAAGGACACCTCTAGTTGGGAGACAGTTCCTGTTACATGTAAACCTCTCCTACAGCTGTTAGTTGGCACTTAGTGTCAGTGTAGAGGGGTTACATGTACATTGTAGAAGAACCACACTGGCACACTGGCTGCACTAAAATAATTTCTTGAGGCACTGATCTCAGGTGAGAGAAATCTATGAAGTGAAAGACAAGATGCTCATTACTTACTGAACCATCAGCATCTGTTAACTCGTAATCTTCCTCATTCATCCACTCATTAAACACATCCAGGTCGGTTAACCAGCGAGCATTCACCTAAAGATCGACCAGACAATTACAACTGTTAAATGTGACTCTTTAGTTTAAGCTACATGTACAACTGCTAGTCTACCAAAGCAGCAAAAGCACTGCCAATCACTTTGTGGAATGACACCAATGCATAATTCCAATTTCAACATTTTGAAGGTCTTTAATTTACAAGGGCAATTTGAGTTCATTTTGTTTTTAGGAAGGAATTAATATAATTAGATGCATGGGTCTATAGAGCGGTTTTCATTTCAGTGTGGAAAAGTAATTGGTTTAACACTTTCTATGCCGAATGATTGGCTCAAAAAATTTGCGTCAGTTTTTCATCCAATCAGAAGTACAACCAAAACCAATCATGACACATTCGCATGCATTTTCTCGCACTTTGCGTCAGCTACCTGTAATTACTTCAAGTTTTGATCGGTTCACAGCATTGTCTGTGCTCTTTGTGATTGGGTAGTGTAATTACTTTGGTTTTGGTTTTACAACACTCAAGTGAAAACCACTCTAACACAGTAATGTACCATTTTACATTACCTGCCAGGGTCCCTGGTGTTGGGGCTCAGGCTGCGGCTCATCCTCAATGTCAGTAGACGGAACCCATGTGTCATAACTAAAATACAATCAATGTAACATACAATCATTTACATGCATTTAATAATTAACTGAGATGTACATGTAATTGTCAGAAAATACAGACAAACCTGTCTGGGTAGTACCACCAATGAACAAGAACCTGTTTATCCTGTCTCAAAAGTGGTCTTAACCACTCCTCTATAAGCAAGAAACAAAATCACATCAAAATTACAAAATCGTCAAATTTACATGTTAAACTAACAATAAAAAAATACAAGATTGTATAACCTTCTGGAAAGGGTGGTGGAGGTCCATAAACGATATGAGTTGCTTCCGATTTCTCTTCTGTGATAGCACCCTGAAATACGAAAATTATCAGAAAGGCTTACAGGCAGACCTGTCCAGTAATGCATATAATTATTAGTATAACTGTTGCAGTTAATTTTTGGTTTCAGTTAATTTTATAATTTAACCAGTTAGTTTTTTCTAACTAGGTGATTTTATTTTTAACTAGTTAGTTTTTTTCTAACCAGGTGATTTTATTTTCAACTAGTTAGTTTTTTTCTAACCAGGTGATTTTATTTTGAACTGGTTCATATTTTTCAAACTGGGTTGAAATTTCCAAACCAGGTTACACCTGTAATTTGTGTCAAAGGGGAAGGGTGTGTCTGGGACCAGGGGGTCAATAGGATTAGGGATAGGGTTAGGGGGGGGTCAATAGGATTAGGGATAGGGTTAGGGGGGTCAATAGGGTTAGGAATTGGTATAGGGTTAGAGCTGCGGGTGAGCGTGTTACTGTTTTTGAGAAACACCCCCACCCACCCCCCCCCCCCAAAAAAAGTGGAAAAATCACCTAGTTAGTTAGAAGAAAACTATCTAGTTGAAAATAAAATCACCTAGTTAGAAAAAAACTAACTAGTAAAATTATAAAATTAACTGAAACCAAAAATTAACTGCA
This sequence comes from Platygyra sinensis, assembly GCA_019787425.1. Classification (NCBI taxonomy): domain Eukaryota; kingdom Metazoa; phylum Cnidaria; class Anthozoa; order Scleractinia; family Merulinidae; genus Platygyra; species Platygyra sinensis. The sequence goes on from JAHPZR010026526.1 coordinate 104,273, forward strand.
ACATAACCATGTACATTTTATCTATTGAACCATATAAACTCTTACATTGTGTCTTTTCACTATATCCTTCAACTTGACTGCGAGTCTTGGATCAATCTCTGGTGTTATAAACACTTGTGGAAGTATCAACAATTTGGCCTGTAAAGTAAAAATAGTTTAACTAGTAATCAGCGATTTTCTCCTTACCAGCAGTGTAATGTAATTTTCTTTTTAATTTCAGTATTGATAACATTGATTACAAAATGACAAAAATTCTTATGTCTTTGAAAATACTAATGAAAAATGAAAAGGTCAGACACAAGGAACACACACAAAATGATACAGTTAAAAGTTACAAGCTTTACCTCTTTCAAGGCTTTCTCAATGTTCAAGAAAAGTTCAACATTCCTATCCATGCGCGAAGGAGACTGAAAATCAAATCTTCTCCTGTAAAAATAACAGAATGCACAACACTTTATATGAGATATGAAAACGAATTATTTTATTATTAATAACAGTGTAACACATGATAGAAAAGAAATATTTATTAAATTATGATCATTTTCATCCAAATTAATTTGATTAACTTTAAGAATTTTTTGTCTACTTTGATTTTTAATTTGCTTTCAAGTAGTTTCAGGTCAAACTGAAATCAAAACAAAACTTGAATTAGTGAAATTTTGAAACAAACATGTAGTAAAGTCTACCGGTAAATAGTTGATCATTTTTGCTCACTATTCAAGTTTGCG
>JAHPZR010026526.1:115000-137773 GCA_019787425.1 Platygyra sinensis
ATCGTATTTACAAATTTAGAGTGACCCCATCAATATATTCAAAGAATCTTCAATTCAGTTTTGATTCCTCATGTTAATCTAGATACTGAATTCATATTTAATGTGAGAGCTAGGTCTGCTGACATGATTGATAGCAACGAAACATATGAAAACATTGATTGATCAAAGTTCATGCGTTATTGAATTGCATGCTCCTTTATCAATTGGTAAGACTTTGCCTTAAATCAAATATTTCTCAACAGGGAAGGCGTTTTCTGAGTTACTCATTTGGATTAAATCCTGAACTATCAAAGGAGTTCCACAAGACAATTAAAAACCAGATTCCTTACTGTGCAATGTAAGTAACATACTTTGTACTAAAATTATATCATTGTTCACTATGTAATTATAATTGTGTTTTCTATGCTTTTTCACTGGGAGCACAAGGGATGTTTTTATTTTTTGTGGTGGGGGCAGTGTTGAAAAAAAAAACTTGATTTCCAGCAATTAGCTTGATGTACAGTTCAACTCCACTATCTCTAACCCTCAGGGGAAACGAAAAATTGTTCCAATTGGCGGGAGTTTGAAATAGGCAATAGTAAATGAGTGAAGGGCAAATCCAAGAGAAATGGTTTTGAATTCAAAATAACTGGGAAAATTTGAATTAGCAGAGTTCAATAGTAGATATGTACATGCATATGGAAAGAATTAGCCTACACTGTGGAATCGTACTTGCAGGAATGTCCTCAGCCTCTATGGTGAAGTCTATTTCCGTGCCTGGAGAGTTGCTTCTGGAGCTTACTTAAAGGTTTTTTCTGATAATTAACTTTTCGCTCTGATTCACATATTTAGTTATGATAAGTTCCACCTAAATCTGTTTTACATTTAATGTTCTTTGCTATCATCAAGCATCAGCATGTTTGTTATGTAGCCATCCAAGTCTACTGTTAATTACTTGTAGCGTCTGCAGAGAGTGATAATTCTATTGTAACTCATTATGTACATGACGTTTATTGGTTTACTTCATTTCAAGCATTAATAATAATTCACATCCCACTTTTTCTCAGGTTTTAGAGGAAAACTGTCTGCAGGATCTGATGTTTGCTGCTGTTCATGCCCAGCGCACTGGAACTCAGTCCATGGCATCAAGACTGCGGAGGGTAAGCATGCGGTAGATTAGAGTTCACATTTAAGATTCAAACTGAACAATAATCACAATTATTCAGGTCTTCTGATCCAAAAGTTTTTGTTAATTGGCCCAGTAACTAGTGGCATTTCAGAATTTACAGGAATTTTTTTTTCCACTTGTCAAATATCTTGTTTTGTGAGGAATTCTATTTAACAAATAAAGAAGCCTAAGCCGTGTATTACACTGATAAAACACAATGGTCATTTTAGAACACGAGGGAAATGTAGAAAACAAGAGCCGCAGGCGAGTGTTTTCTACATTTCTCGAGTGTTCTCAAATGACCAGAGTGTTTTATCACAGTGTAATTCACGGCTTAGGCTTCTTCATTTGCTTTAAAATATGGATTTTACATGCCCAAAACAATAAAACACGCTTTTTCTATGTTTTATACTCTGATAAAACATGGGTTTTTGACCAATCAGAGCATGCGCAGGGTCCTATCTATATTTTAATATACTATAAATTCTTCTAGAGGTAGAATATTATAGGCTTTATTGGCTGTTAGTGTTCTATAATGTTCTATCAACTTTATTGGTCGCATAGGTAAATATATCTTATAAATTATATAGTAAAACAATAAGAAATGAAACGTGAAGACCAATAGGGATTGCACGAATAGGAAAGTGTCTTAGGTGAAGCACAGCCTTAAATCTTAAAAGATAAAAAAGATCTAAAATTTTTAAAAAGTATTGATAATAAGTCTAATAACTAACAGTGCAAAGTAAGGTGCAAGTAGAATCAGTGTTATTTCTGCATGCAGGTTTTAGAATACTTTCATCAGCAAAAGAAGCAGAGAGGAGTTGATGAAGCTCTTCTAAGGTTGTATGAGCCAATTATATGGAGAGCATTCAAGGTAGGGACTGGACATGCATGTACAGGGTTACTTTACATAATTATTTAGTTTATTAACTGGAGAGGGGTAGGCTACTCAACACAGAACAGTGTTTTCTTTTGGGCTCTCTGACCCTGGAGCTGGGTAAGTCATCTTAAAACTTTCTCTCAGCAAGAGCAGGGATTTCGACAGTTTTGTAAAGTAGTGGACATGTTTGTGAAAGCACCGGACGTGACGTACTTGTGACATGCTAGTGTGCTGTAAGGTTGAAAGAAGTCTTTCTAACCCTCAAGTTTTGGCCTTTTAATGTTGGAAAAGGAAAATATCTCCAAGAGAAAACATAAAATTGTATTTCAGAGAGTCTCAATTTGAAAATTTTCTGGGGGACCATACTCCCAGACCTCCAGAGAGGTATTGCGCTTTTGGCACTCAATGAAAACCCTGCTCATATTCTAGCTCTTCCAGGAAGATTTTTTCGCACAGTAAACCCTCCCATAATGCACTGCCCAAAATGTCAACCTTTGGTGGTCATTAATTTTATGGGAGGTGGCTGCTTATGAGGCCGCTACATGTAAGTTTATCTCATTACCATCAGGTAACTACAGAGACTCACTCCATGTTATTATCCATATTTTATTTAGTGTATGAAGGCAATTTTGAGAAAAAAAATCTGATACTTCATATTGAGTAATTTCCATCTGTGGTATTATCCAGGAATGCAATAATTTGACAACACCTTATAGCACTGTACCTACAATAGTTTCGTCTTTATCATCTATCAAATGGTTGCTTAGGAGACTTTAACAATAAAGAATACAAAATTTGAAACTTTTAGCTCTAAAAGTGGTCCTGCTTTCTTATGGGAGGTGTTCAAAACCAGAGGTTTTACATCACATGTATGTATTTTAGTTTTGACTCTGAAAAGGGTCCTTTTTCCCAGAATCCCTGATGATTGATCAAGTATAGCTGTGAAATTGCACTCCCCCTGACATGGCATAATTATGGATACACACTCAGATGACACTCTGTCATATCTGGTATTTGTACCCTAGAGAGCAATTTAAATTGTTGTGTGTACATACAACACTGAGCATACATAATATTCAGTATTGTCTAGGACAGGATTCATGGACCCATTTTAATTTGCAATTTTGGTATGGTATAAAATGCAAATTTACTGTTTGTTTGTCTTGAACAGCTCCAGATTCTCAGAGAGTCAGTGGTACACCCCAGTAGAAAATCTAAGGAAGTAGCCCCCCTCCATCTTTCCCTGGTCACTGGCTTTGTAATGCTTACTACATGTGTACCTGTTTTCTTTTTTTGTTGTTAGTGTTTGACCATAATGACCTTGGCAGTGCAATCATAATAGTCACGCATGAATTCAAAAACCAACTCAGAACACAACAGAAAGTTACGCACGTGATTGATGTGTTTGCTTCTTTTCCTAGGTAGCAAATCCCATGGTCAGGGCTAATGCAGCAGCGTTGTTGACAGATACCTTCCCATTGCAAAATCCAGATGCGGCTAATGAAGAGATTGATGCACTCCTGCAGAAGCAGTTTGACATTATGAAGGTACCAGTATATTAAATTTAAAGTGAGAATATTTCAATACATTGTGACCAATTTGAGGCAGGAATACATCAGACAAATGCACAATTAGCTTTGCCTGGTCTTGATGGGGTGGGATACCCATGCCCTTAGATGTTGTGTCCAGATGGCACAATAATTTCAGAGCTACAAGTGAGCAAATGACAAGTGTGGTATAATGTTTATACATGATGCACAGAAATTACAGTGGAACTAAATAAATGCGGTCTTATGATTTAAAAAAGCATAACGGAATAACAATTCCTAAGGGTCTACCATAGGGTTAACTTACATGCATGTTAAGTTAATGTAATTTAATTTTATACTTGCACCTAATACATGTACACTGTAGTAGTAACTGTATAATTACATTTGTATACTAGTCTAGGTAACATACATATATGTTAACTAGTCAGACCTAATAAATTGTTTGTACTGAGGACAGGATCTGCTAATGGACCCATGTCCCACAGTAAGAGCCACTGCCATTCATGGTGTTTGCCGCATCACAGGCATATTCTGGGAACTTATTCCAGCACACATCATTAAGATGTTCCTCACAACACTGGTAAGAAAAACCCACTTGTATAAGCATGATAAGGGCTAGGTAATTAATTTGTCTATTTTGATTGTCTGGGTGAGAGAGGTCCTGATTGAGGTCAAGTGTTTAATTAATTAATGGTACAATGTAGGTTTGTAAGTGCAGTTTTTGCATACATTCATGTGTGACATCTGCATTGAAACCTACAAAATCACAAGGCAAAACGAATTTAGTACTTTGTGGAAGGAAATGAACAGTGCTGACCAGTTAACCAGTGTGTTAGAAACAATTACCACATGTAAATAAGTTTGAATGTTTCAATTGCGTTTCATTTGCAGGCAGCCAATGCTTGTGATTGGCTTTTTTGCCTTTCACAGTCTCACAGTGCACCTGCTGCATATGTAGTCTGGCCATCCCAGGGCTGCAAATAACAGTTGGCCGACCAAAATTCGCTCATGTCCAACGAAAATTCCCAACTGTGGTCGGACATGATGTATGAACTTTTTTTTTTGTACCCTAAATCATTTTATGGTAAGGATGAATTAAAAGTCTGCCTTGGGTAAATCTTGCTTTGTTTGGTGATGTCCGACCATAATTTGTTTTGTCTGACCAAGATCATTTACCGGTACTGATATCTTGTGTCTTAGTTGGACATAATGTCCTTTCAAGAGGAAAAAGTTATTTGTGACCCTATTTGCGAGCAGCCCTGCAGTCCAGTGCACATGATGATGCTCAAAAAAATATAATAAAAAAAGGTACAGCACAAGCAATAACAAAAAATTAAGTATTGAAATTGAAGCTTACAGTAACTTCTGTCCTGGAACATTGTAAGTGTTGCCTTCAATGACTTCAATCCTTTGCATATATTGTTTCAGGTAAATGATCTGGCTTTTGACACTTCCTCCTGTGCTGTCAGAGTGGCTGTGTTTCAGGTAATACATTTATTTGTTGAGGCAGTCGTAATATATTATGTACCGGTCAATTCCAAAACCGCCCATCCCCCCGCCCGGGCAAACCCCGGGGCATTTGACGTTTTTGAAAAAGTTTGGTCAAATGCCCCACCCGTTAGAGCTTCAAAGAGGGTCAAATCCCCCACCCTCCAGGGTAAACAGATTCGCTTACCTTTGGAAACAAGCTCTGCAAAATTTTCAGCCACTACGAATTTCTTGTTCAGCTTGTCTTCGCTCCACGCTTTAAACAAAGGCATATTTCACGATATAACTATATAAAACGACAACAACAGAAAAACCCACGTGGAATCAACAGGAGTAATGACCCGTCAACGCAGCTTACGTGCTGAATCAAAGAATTGCGAAATCCTTTTGTTTCCGACCGCTGACAGACGTTTTGACAGGAAAGTCAAATGCCCCACCGGGCGGGCATCATTTCGGTCAAATTTCCCACTGCACGGAGCTTAACGTGAGTCAAATACCCGGGGATTGCGCAGGGGGGGGGGGGGGGGGAGGGGTGGGCGGTTTTGGAATTGACTGGTACATTACAAGCAAATATATAATATGGATACATATTAGTGCGGAAATGTAATTTAGATGTTGATGGTCCATCACAGGTTTCTCACGACCTTTATGTTGTCTGAGATTTCTCTCCATAATACAGTGATACCTATGCTTGTAATCCTTCAAATATTTCCGCTCATACGATTGGCATAAATTCGTCATGTGACTGGATAACCCCCAGCTAAAACTGGGGAATATTCAAGTGATATTTGCCAATTTTCAAACCTGTGCATGTTGGGAAAAATAAATGAAGAATAAAAAACACAATAGCTTCCATTTAGCTTGACAATATATGCTAGGGTATTTGTCCTTGGACATCAACTGTTCTTCAAAGATCACAATTTGTCCTTGAGCTATGCTCCCAGAAAACTGTTTGCTTCTCGGAACAGATAACGTCCGCGGACAAATTTCGCACCAAATGGAGGCTATTGTTTAGGTTCGTGTATACTGGGTGAAGAGAAACTACGAGAAATATTTGGAGATCTGCTACTGTTAAGGTCGGCACATACTAGACCCCAGAAGAGTTTACAATCCCACTTAATTGATTCTAGCTAAGAGTAGCGACTGTCCAGAAAGTCAGCAGCATCTCAGTCCGATATAGAGTGGTAATTTTGTACTAACACCTTTACAAATGTTTCTAGGGCTTGAAGTTCTTGTTGGACAATCGCCTCAGCCACCCACTTCTAAAGCCTTTGCTGAGTAATTTGCGAGACCTGATACATGATCAGTCAGAGAAAGTGCGGCTGACTTTTCTAGACGTTCTGCTTCTTGTGAAAGGGCTCAAAGCAATTAAGGTTGGTATGCACTGTCCGTGTAGTAAACAGATATTGTTATACCTCCCACCTCAAATACGTTTTCCGATTGGAGGAGAGTGTAACACGTGTCAGGGATCAAAACTCTCTGACTCCCTTGGACAAACCTAACTGAGATCTTGGGAAACATCAACTCGAACTTTCAACTTGCACGTGATCAGGTCGTGCTCCTTGAAGCCATGGCAAATTGTGTGCCAGCAGAAATTTTTTTCGCATATTTTTTTCTATTTTTGAGTTGAGAGGTGCGTGTATAAACCAAGGGGAAACAGAGAGTTTTGTTTTCCCAGGACCCATAAAGGTTGGTTTTCACTAGCGCATAAGCATAAGCATAAGCCGACATACGCAGAAGCAGTAAGATCTTGATAATTAGCGCCTTTTATTAGGGAAATTTCGAACAAAAGGTGCTAATTATCAGCATCTTACTGCTTCTGCGTATGTCGGCTTGTGCTTATGCTCATGCGCTAGTGAAAACCAGCCTTAATGCTTGTCAAGGCAGCGCCGAGGGGAACGTTGAGGATCTTGGGAAACAAAACTCATCGTTTTCCTCAAGGGAGGTCATTAACTGAGGATTTTAATTGTTATCCAGTACATTATTGCCTCTTGATACCAACTTCTATTATTCTAAGCTTGTTGTCATTTAGTAGAAATAATTTTACATGCAACTAAAAGTTTGGAAAGGCATTGGAAATATATTTCTTTGTGGGTTAATAACATCGAAAAAAATCTATTTGTTTAAATTGTTTGTAGGCTAATTGTTTGTCCTCAGCAAGACCTGTTGCATTTGTTTTGGCATTGCATCAAGAACCAGTTAGCTATGACTTCTACTTTGCTCTGATACTTAATGATGCGTTTATTTTTATATAATTTATTGCTGCCGTACTAAGACTGAATTGCCGTTACTGTCAACAATTACTGACGCCTTTGCACTTGTCACAGTTCTGGAACATAGTTCCCTTGGAGCAGTTACTTGCTCAACTGGAAGTGGAAAAGTCTGCTTCAGTGATCAGAAGACTTGTTAAACTGCTCGTCAATTCATTTCATCCAACATCCAAGGGAGTTGACGTACAGGTAAACTCAGTGGCTGTTATTGTAGAATTGAGTGACAACTTGATACATCTTAATCTAGATAGTGTGTTACATTGTTATATGATTCACAAAATTCTTGACCTTGAATCAAGAAACCGATATCAATTTTCGTGATTTCATTTCGTCTTCTTCGTAATTAAAGCATCTTAAGAAAAACTGCCTCGTTGGAAATGGAGCTCCTTAGAGATTCGTGAAATGTTCCACATTAACATTGGTGCGTCAACTTGCCATCAAAACAATAGTCGAGTGACCATGCCTGAAAGATTTTGTGAGTCGAATCAACTGAATGTGAGATGCCTCTGAAGCATGGAAAAGCTGTGGACCATATGAAAAGAGAGAACCGTGCTCATATGTATTGCTAAGCCACTGTACCCTGCAAGGCAAGAATTCTCTTCTCTTTGCAGAAAGAGAACGGAGTATCTGTCTTGCAGGATATGCTTAGCTAAACAACCATCCTGGCTGAACAGCCAGAGAATGTATACACCATACCAAACGTGAAGTATGTCGAACCAAGTCATGTACAAGTTAACATTTAATAACCCAATCATATGACTGAACAAAGTGAAACACTGAAGAATACTTATCAAGGCATAAGTAAGCTTAGTATTTCACTCGGGTAATCATATTTGTGGGTTATTTTTAATCTTCAAAATAGTTTATGTTTGGCAGAACGTTTTCTTACGTCTACTGTCTCTCTCTCTCATTCTCATTACCAGTGTTATAACATTTATTATGCAGGCAACTCGCTGTTCAGCTTTATGGCAATCAAATCCAGTAGCAGCCAGGAGATTTTATCAATATGTTCATCTGCATACCACAGTGTCTGCAACAGGTATCTCAAATATATGCGATTCTTATTGTTCTTCATTTGGTGGAGGCGTAATGGCCTCATGGTTAGTGTGCTCGACTCCGGATCAAGCGGTCTGGATTCAAGTCCTGAATAGGGACATTGTGTTGTGTTCTTGAGCAAAACAGTAAACTCTCACGGTGCCTCTCCCCACTTAGGTGTATAAATGAGTACCGTCAAATTTAATGTTGTAATGGACTGACATCCCATGGGGGGGGGGGGGGGGAATAAAAATGTTCCTAGTCGCTTCATGATGCAGAAACCGGGATAAGCTCTGGCCCGATGGGCCACTTGGCTCGAATGCAGACTTGACCTTTACTTTGTGTTTCATTTGGCAACTGCCAAGTCAGTCAAGAACTATGTTTACTAGGTTGTATACTGCATCTGTTGTCTATTTTGAAGCAATTGTTTGAACTGCTGTATGTTATTACAATTTCTTTGTTTGTTTCTTTATTACTCCAGGCAAGTTTATGGTGTTTCTTTGCAATTGCCTTGTGAAGCTTGCAAAGAATGGAAGTGATGAGAGCGACATCTCTGTGGAAACTGATAGCCAAGGTTTGTTAAGTGCATCTTCTGCTTATGTGGAGCTTTCGGAGCATATAAAGCTTAGCATTTACTTTTCATGTTCCATCCCCGACCAACGCAACTTTGCGTTTCAACCAAGCTTTATAGTTTAACATTATTTCCACACAAACGCAAACAGTGTTGTAACCTTGAGGAATATAGTTTGGAAGAGTCGATTAGCTATAGAAGAAGTGTTCGAGTCCATGTCGTTTAGGTTGTAGAGTCAGTCTTGGGGCTGCCATTGAATACGCCATTTACATGTTCACTTGCTTGCTTAGCGGTCGAGCCTTTGAATAGAAAGGAGAGCTAGAGTTGACTTTGTTGCGATAGAATCCTTGTTAGTTTTCAAATGTAAATGATTTTATTAATGATGCTAACTAGTTTCTAAGCTCTGTCGTCTCAAGATCAACCCAAACCTACATGTTCCATACAGAGGCTAGGTTATTCTGTAAATTATGGTTAAAAATAAAATAAATAAATAAATAAATAAAAATAAAAGTTATATTTCACTTATTAGCACTGTTGAGTTCCGTAAGCGACTATGTTCGATAGTGCGCTTTTGGATTGTGACTGCATTAAAAATGTCGCGAATACCACAGGCGTGATTTATTCATTACATGTAGATCGGAATTTGTTATAAGACGTTACATTACGTACACCATGAAAAACTCTAAACAAACACTTTTCAATCAAGGTGGGTTTGTTTGAAACACGGGTAACACTAACGGTAACCCAGGATTAAACGTTAACCAAAGTAATAAATTTTTCTGTATAAAAATGTTTTTATGTGTTCACGTTTTGTGTAGTTTTAGCTTAGTTAAGCTAAAAATTGAAGAACAAATATAAACACAAAACCTCACCGAAAGTTACAAAACTGAAATCAAAATTCTGAAATCCTGGATTAGCTTAAGAAAGGTGGCTCAAAATAGTTTCCAGCACATTCAAAGACTTAGATTTTGATGGGTCATTATAACCACTCTTTTTCAATTGATGCTACAATCATGGTATCAAAAAACTGCCCAATCACTGGTGAACACGTTGGTATTATTTTTGTGACACAATAGGTTACCATAGCAACACTATGGCCTGCTGAAAACACCCTTAATTTCAGCTTTAAGCGCTTATATTTCAAAAACGGCACGGTGAAATGTTTTCTTATTATAGAATTTTGATAAGCAGGATGAGATGCAACTTTTGGCGAAGTTTGAAAAAATTCCGTACATGGGGTTCAGAGCCACCTTAAATTTTCGAAAATTTAAGGTAGCTCTGTACCCCATGTACAGAATTTTTTTAAACTTTGCCAAAAGTTGCATCTCATCCTGCTTATCAAAATTCTGTAATAAGAAAAAATTTCACCGTGCCGTTTTTGAAATATAAGCGCTTAAAGCTGAAATTAAGGGTGTTTTCAGCAGGCCATAGTGTTGCTATGGTAACCTATTGTGTCGCAAAAATAATACCAACGTGTTTACCAATGATTGGGCAGTTTTTTGATACCATGATTGTAGCATCAACTGATAAAGAGTGGTAATAATGACCCATCAAAATCTACGTCTTGGAAAGTGCTAAAAACTGTTTTAAGCCACCTTAATCGGGCTTTGAACAACCCAGCCCAGCTGATGATAATTCAATTCTTTTGTCAGCGGAAGACAAAGAAAATGCAGAAGGCGTAGAAAGTCTGAACACAAGTGACGTCAGTGCCTTAGCAGGGATGGCAGAGACTATAGCTATTTGCTGGGGAGGCATCAAAGACCAACTGGATAAGGTACAATTCATGACTCTTTACATGCCAGGGTATTCATCAAAGAGTTAAACATGCAAAGAAAGAAAAAAAATAAGGAGAGAATATTTTGATGATATTCACTTTTATTCGCATCTTCCCCATCGACGGGTATATTACGAACTCACAAAGTGACCAGATACCAGTTGGCTTGATAGCTCAGTTGGTAAATGCACCGGTATCAAAGAGGTCACGGGTTCGAACCCCGTTCAAACCTGAATTTTTTTTTTTTTTCAATTTTGGCAAATCTGCTGCCCAGGTTGCATATATAACTACGATCATAATATTTAATGTCAAAAATTTATATCCTGCAGCTCAAATATATGAGTTTTTACTTGTAGAAAGTGCACATTGTTGATAATACCATCTGGCCACCAGTACATATCGTATCCAGTACATATCTTATACCATTAGCAAGAAATTTTTCAAATAACCGTTCCAATCATTGGAACGATTATTTGAAAAATTCCTTGCTAATGGTATAAGATATGTACGGCGGCCAGATGGTATTATCAAAAATGTGCACTTTCTACAAGTAATTGTCCTCATAAGGACAACGTAAATAAACGATTCAGTGAAACTTTCCTGTTTATGTCTTTCTTAAACATTTGTTGCAGAGTGCCAATGAAGCAACAAAGACCAAGTTGGTAGAGAAATTCACAAGGGCGCTTCCAAAGCTGTTTGGAGCATTTAAGGTATGACATGGAAAAAAATTGAGTGTCAGAAAAGAGACTGCAATTTTGTCAGCCTAGCAAAATACAAATCGATTCACCTCGATATAACAAACGTTATACCAAGCCTTGTAGAACCAATCGCTTATTATTTCTTCTCTTGCAGCATCCACGCATGCAAGCCGCTTGCTTGGTGATTGCCGGATTCCTCCCATCTACATCACTGCCAGTGTTCAGGTGCTCTGATCAAATTACCTTTTGACGATAACTTACGACTATTGCCTTTGTCTCTCAAAATTCTCAGGTTGGCAGAAAGAAAATGTCTCAAAGAAGATTAGGTGGCAAGAATTGTTCCTCCTCGCTTTTCGCTGCTCAATCGGCGAAATTAGGGTCAATACACTGTGGTTTCAACAAATAGTTGTTTATTTTCTCAAGTTGTCCAAGCCAATAGACGACATAAACCCTATTTCTGTCTTGGTCTTTACGTAGCCGGGTTTTTTTCGGAAGGCTTTAACGCGGTCAAAAAAGTGATGAGGATGAAATATCCTGTTTTTTCATTTGTTTTGAATGGTGATTTATTTCGATAGGCAAGTTCAGCTTGACTACGAAGCGTTAATTCTCATCTCTTCATGAGCACCTTCGAAACGACAAAACCTAACTCACAAATCAGATGATTTTTGTCTGATCATTAATTTCAGTGCCAAATGCTTGTCATCTCTGCACACCCTGCCTGCCAGTACAGTCGATACTGAGTATGGTCCATTGCTGAATTGCTTGTGTGCCTGGGGCAGAGTCTCTGAGGTACTGGAGCTTATCAACGAGTGGATCACCTCTGGAATGAGTGGGACAGTAAAGGACACAAGAATGGTAATTAATGATTATCACACTGATATACCTGGTATAAAATGAAAGGTTTAACTAAGGCTAAGGTCAAAGAATTATGATTAAAAAAAGCAAAAATATATGTGACTTGGCACTAATGTAATTCCGTTTTTGTATACTTTACACCCAAGGTTCCATCTCTTCACTTTGTTTTGATTTTGGCTTTATTTTGGCATTGTATTTGATGTGCTTACGTACAACATCTCACCAGCAAACGTGGAAGTAATGATTTCGAAGCAATTATTTCAAAACCCGTCGAAGCAAGAATTTTTCCAGTTTCTTTCCACTTACATAATTGCATATTACATTCTGTATAGATACGCAGTTCATATAATTAAAGTGTATATTTCTTTTCTATATCTCGTTTGTTATCAAACCTGTTCTCCACTCTGTGGTATGGGCAATTCCGCAAACTGAACTGACTTATTTCAGCAAACCAGAGCTGTAAGCTCAGTATTTGACTGTCAAATTAGCTGTGTTATGTAACCTGTTTTAGTTATTGCAAGAACCAAAGAAAAATATTGAACGTAACTTTTTTCTTCGCACCTCAGGGACAGAAATCAAGGCAAAGAAAGAAGTCGGTGACGTTTCAACTTCCTTCCAACCACAAGCACGTCTTGGCACTTAATTTTCTTTCTTGGATGATGGTGAGGATGGTGAACGGATCATGTGTTAATTTCTCTAAACAAAAAACCTTTGCATAAATGGCGCCTAAATTTGAATAACAATACTTTGTACATCCTTAGCCTCACATTCATGTTTCAAGACAAAGGAATTTTCACTTGAATGTGAGGCTAAAGATGTATGATTATTGCTATTGAAATTTACGCGCCATTTATGCAAAGGGTCTATATCAAAGCCGGCGCCAGGCGGGACGGATTCTTATGGAACCGCACTGTTGACGGAAAATTGGCCTGTGCTTTAAAATGAGAAGCCTTATTTAGTCACTGAAAAAAGTAACATGCAATACACTTAAACATTAAAATACAGTATTAAAACTTACAAAAAGAAATTTCAACAGGTATAAATAGTTAACTGAAAAGAACTAGATGTATGTATATTACACATAGATTACGAATTACAAAAATGAACAAAAAAGTGCTCTAAAGAGTAACAGGGTTTCGAATCTTGTCTCTGTCTATTCCGAGCTTGTCGTTCAAAAATTAAATAAGAAGGTTAGTTGACTTCGGATTACCCCATTTTCGTGTTCTTTATTCCAAGAGATTTTTTTCATTATGGCTGTCCCAAAACTTTACAATACGGCAACTGCTAACTAAGTTTGTGATTCGAGTTTTCCATTCAACTTCATCCTTAGGCTAGCTAAAGTTTAATGTCTTATTTGCTCTGTTCTCACTGGATTATTAGATAGCTATGGTTTTTGGTTGAACCCTTTTCAGTTTGCCATTGTCGTACGTACGAACCATTTGATTTCTGTTTCTTCTCTGTTCAGGGTGAGCCTACTTGCCGCACAGCAGTGCAAGACTCCTTTGAGAAACTGCGACAGATTGCTGATAATCTGAAACAGATAATGGTAAATTTCTAAGGTTTAGACGTTTGTAATATTTTCCTTTCGTTGGAGCTATGTGGAAATCATGGATTTTAGTGGCGTTTGTACTTTGTAGCTAGGGTTTACAAAATATATTCCAGTCTCTCACTTAAAATGCTTGAAATAGTTCGAGCGGTGTCGTTTTTAACCAAGCAAAGGAAAACGTGATTATATTTGTATTTTATGACGAAGGACAGTTTACTTAGTGAGGAAAGAAGGAACTATTTCTGAGGTCCATAAAATGCCAACTGGCAGGTAGCAGTTGTATAGTGTACTGCATACTGTGGTGACAGTGAGTCTTTTTAAGTAGTCATAAAGAAAATAATTTTGATGATATCGTAACCTGCGATCAGACGTTCTATTTTAACAGCGGGGGAAGGAGAAAAATGATTACAGGTTTATGGTATCTGTCACCTTCAGTGCACATTTCCTTAACTTCTTGCGGCCGGAAGACTACCTTAAAAACACACAACTGACAGTGGAACCATTCCATCTTTTTATAAAGCTATGTTCAAGATGGCACATACAGGTCTTGCGCACCCGTAACAGTCACATGCTTTACGGTCACGTGTTACAGGTTCAGCTGATAACGCCCACTCACATAGATTTACCGCAATACTATCATTTTACATCCAGGCAAAAATTGAAGCTCGTCTTACGTCAAGTCAGTCAGCGCAAGAGAATCTGTCTCAAGACGATGAAGAATTCTTCCGGAAGGCATTCCTTGCTTACTGTTTGTCAGAGATCCATCTGCATCACATGGTTAGTGTAGAATTAGTTACTGTCAGTTTCAAAGGGTAATACGATCGAAATTGTCAGTAAGTGTCGGTGGGTCACCGGGCCTTCAGTGTTCATGTACACTCTCACCTTAGTTTTCTCACTCCAAAAAGTGTATTTTTTTATCAACGGTAGTAAAAACCTAACACTAAGTTTAGCCACTCATAGACGTTTCAGCCTCAAAAGTGCAGATTTTCCTTATGACATTCGTGTCCAAAGAAGCCTAAACTTCGGCATCGTTACCACTATTTTGATCAGTACTCAGCAGCAAGGCCGGGATTTCGTGACTTCATTCCGTCCAAGGGATTTGTCCATGGCTTCCGACAAGCCTTTTAACTATCACATTGGGTTATGGGTATTATCTCGAGCCAAACCTACTCCCGAAAATGATCGGAATGAAGATATTGAATTGGATAATCGCTTGGCAAAAAATGCATTTCGCCTACCTTGTCAAGGATGCCAAGTCAGTTGCAGGTTATCTTCCCGCCAATTGAGTTGGACGGAGTGAGGTCACATAAACAGGGCCTGGCTGTCAATTATAGTTTCAAAATAGCGGTCTTCAAATTCGAATTTTTGGCTTCTTTCGAGACGAATTTCTTCAGGATACCAGGCACTTCACATGCTGAGACTTCGTTGAGTGGAAAAACCAAATGTTTGCTTACTAGAAGTGAGAGACATAAAAGTAAGCTTTTAGGAGTGGCCTTCTCCTTAAAGCACTGTTTTCACGAAATTCTATCTTTTATTTCGTAAAAAGAGCTCAGTCCTTTCTACTTTATATAACCCTTTTTAATCCCGAGTAACCACTCCCCGAAATTGACGAGCCCAAAGGCTGCTAATTCCGAAAGTAACGAGGTCGTTCTCTCGGTAGGGACATTTAGCTGTCACATGTCCCTGCTTGTCTGTGTACAAGTTGTGTTTACAACCCTGCTACACGTCCCTTGAATAAGTCCCCTCAGGTGTATTCACTGTAACTCCGGGCTTACGAAAGCTTTAACTCATTGTGCCCTTTGTCAAAGTTAGCACTTCACGTAAAAAGAAATTGTTAGAGGTTCTCAAATCCAATTTAGGAAAAGAATGAGGATTATGGAGGTGCTATGGCGGCCATGGAAAATGTTCTGGTGTGGACAGACAGAGTTTTACTGCCCATAATCAACGTTGATGGGTAAGTACCTTCGAGGCATACGTATATTTACTGACATTTCAGCGTTTTCCCGTTCTTGTCTTGAAAATTAACTCGTTGCTGGGTAATCATTGCTATATGATTGTCCACAACGTTTTTCATCACTACCCGCCCCCCCCCCCCCAAAAAAAAAATCAGCTTCCTTAGTCGTTTAGTATACCCAAATATTTTTTGACGAAATGGATGGAAAAAGAACACATTTTTGTTTAGTGTTTCGGAAATTATGGTCACTGAAATTGTATCAAAGTTCCAAAAGGATCGCGAACCTTTGTTTCGTTTTGATTAGCTTATTCCTTGACGTTCGCAGGTTGTAATTCTCGCAGAAAATACATTAAGTTATATTTCCCTTGCAAAAATAAAAGGCATATAACATTGTTTTACCGGAAAAGGGGCTGCTGTAAATGTACACTCTTTTACAGTTGTTGGTCTTTCGTTAGTGATCTCCAGGGCGTATCAGTTAAGGAAGCTGAGAGCACCAAACATGGCTGTGAGGATGGACAAATTAGTTGCCTGGTGGTAAACCTTGTCGAGGTAAACTATGCATAACTATCTAATTTCATTCATTTCTGGAAGAGTTAACATAAGTGACAGTTACTTCTATCCGTATTAATCTTCTCGCGTTCTATCACGAATGCCGTTCTCTGATTGGCCACGCTACTCACTTTCTATTCTGTTTTAGTATAAATCTACTAGCGTTCTATCATGAATGAGATAATTTTCTAGTTTAGTTTAAACGAGTTAGCGGATTTATACTAAAACAATTTGGTTACATGTTAATCGAAAACAGTACGTTTGCGAGGGCCGCGCCCGATTCTAGTGTACATCAAATTACAACATAGTGCAAATGCTCGACTTAGCTTGATAATGATGTCTAAAGCCACCGTCGAGAAGGTTTAAGTTGTGATAGCTTTCTGTGACTTTTGCATGGCTTTCGCCGTAAATCTTTCTTCTTATCGTCAGTGCCTTCTCGTGGCATTCTTTGGCTGGAATTTCCTGTCCAAGGTTTCGTAGAACGTTTCCCAGGTTGTTATAGCTTCCTGCTACGTCGGCATGATCCTCTCCGTAAATCTTTCTTCTAATTGTCAGAGCCTTTTCGTGGTACTCTCTTGCTTGATTGTACTGTTCCATATCACTGTGAACATTGCCCAAGTTGTTATAACTTCTTGCAACCTCGGCATGCTCTTCACCGTAGATCTTCTTTCCGATGATCAGTGCTTTGTCGAAGAATTCTTTGGCTTTAGTGTGTCGTCTTAGGTCACTGTGAACAATGCCCAGATTATTACAACTCCTTACCACATCGGCATGTTCTTCGCCATAGATCTTCCTTGTAATCACAAGTGCTTTCATGTAGTGTTCTTTGGCTTCGCTGTAGTCTCCAAGCTTGCGCAAAACATTTCCGAGGTTGATATAGCTTCCTGCTACAGCTGCATGTTCCTTTCCGAGGACTGATCTTGAAATCGTCTTAGCCTCTTCAAAGAAATGGAAGGATAATTCGTACTCGCATTGCAGCGACAGGACACGCCCGTGGACTGCACAGATGTCAGCTTTCAACAGTTCCCCCTCGCGCGAGCTGCTAATGTACTCCACCAGTTCACAGGCTGATGTAGAAAGGAGATTGGCATCTGATGGGTTACTGAGGTCACAACAAAGAGCTGCTGTTGAAGAAAGCCACGAAGCAACATTGTCTGCACTGATAAAGGGTTCTAAATTCTTCACCAATGTAGCCTTTGATTCAAACTTAGTGGTTAGAATTTCATGCAGCTTTTTGCAATGACTTGCAACTCTTCGTAGCTTTGTGCACGCGTTCCCATTTTCAAACAAATGGCTACTCTCTGTAAGGGTGAGAAAGCAGAAATTCTTGATCGCTTCAGATATGCATGCCATGAATTCCACATCGAACGTCAAAACTGTCTGAAGTACTTCATGAACAATGTTATGTACTCTTAAATACACCGGTGCTTCGTTGTCGCTGTGTAAGCAAGTAATCAAGGACGATTTTAAAATCGTAGCTTTGATCAGCTCTTCTGGTTTTCCCGTAGTGCGAGCTTTCACGAAGTTAATAGCAATCTCGATTGGAAGAGACTCGGGTGCACATAACGAAAAAAGACGGAATATCTGGTGGAGGACTTCATCGCTTTTCGAAGCTCTGTCTAATGCCATTTTAATGGCTGTGGTCATCGTACTTGAGTAAGCTGTGTTTTCTTTGGCAAGTGGTTCTTCTGTTCCTTCTCTTTCGCCACGACCAAATGTTTCCAGGTATTTTTGCCAGCTGTAAGTTGGAGAGCCATGATTCACAACAGTTTGTACGTAAAACGCAGCCGCTGCCAAGGCAAGCGGCTGGTACTCGAGAACCTCGGCAACCTGTTCAGCCTGCACGTGATTTGAAATTTGTGATACTTCTTTTAGCAACTCTACTGCGTCCTCCGGCTGCATTCCTGCACTGAGTGACTCATGGTAAGTTAGAGGAGCATTTGAAGGAATTGCACTGCTGTCTTGGGTTGTTATCAGTACCTGACCGTCACCCCACCCTTCACTGGCGGTTTGAGGCAGATGGCTACGAATTAACGATAAGTCGACGACGTTGTCTGCTATTATCAACCACTTGGAGAACTGTTTAAACTTTGGGAAAATCAAAAGCTTCAGATGCTGAATTGTCTCGCTTGGGACGCTGACCTTCATGGCAGCCAGATTAGTCAGAGAGTATTCCGTGATTCCGAGGTGTCTCGCCAGGGAAATATACGAGTCAATCAGTGTTTGAAGAGTTTCTGCATTCAGGGTTGTAACAAATGTCACACATTCGACTTCACCCGCTCTCATTGCGAAGATCTCTTCTCCAATTTGACGCGCAATTTGACTTTTGCCACATCCAGGATTTCCAAATAAATAAATGGTACTGACTGTTCCGTTACTTCTATCGTCAAGCTCTTGCATTTTTGCCATAATCCTTGTGACGTCTTTTGAGCGTCTGATGATCTTGTGAGATGGCTTGAATGTGAGATCGCAGAATGACTCAACTCTAGAATGAATCTCTTGTGTGAGGCATTCAACCTGCTCTTCCTGTCTCTGTATCGTGTCTTGTGCCACTTGTAAATCAGATTTGGTTGTCGTCAACTCTGATTGGAGATTGCTAACCTGCACCATCAAGTTAGCGACTTCTGCAGTGGGAAAGTTCGTTTGCATCTGAACCTCCTCTATATCATTGATCGGAAGACTCAAGGCGTTGAAATCAAACAACACTCTTGCAACGTAATTCGTGAACTCGGCGTCTGTAAGTTTGGCTTCGACATTATGAGCAATGTCATTTCGGACTTGACGAAGATCATCTACTTCTCTCTTGATAGCTGCACTCAGCGTTGTGCCAATGCTATCTGAGAACAGGATCGCGAAAAGCAAACAACTGCAGTCCCACTCTGCCGTGTTACCATTCTGTACAGTCGCCAGGTATCGCGCAAACTTCGAACGGCTTTTACGGGATTCGTTACTGCAAAAGTCCCGACCATTCTGTGGTGCGTCTTTCCATTCTCCAAAGGTCGTTTTATAACGGAAATCCCATTCTTGTTTGAAGATTTTTCGCAGTCCTTTCGGGAACAAATTAAAGGCGATGTAACAGATTCGAAAAAAGTTTAGTTGTTGTGATGTATACTCCATTGTAAAACGTTCTGAAATGGAAATCAAAACACGCCTATTTAAAGGTTCATGTGGAAGACAAAAGAAACAGAAATTACGGGATTCACTTCATCGGTGCAGACTATTGCGTGACTTGAACGCACGCCAGGAAATGAACATAAGTCACGCAAATCTCGCAAAGCGGAACTTGGGTAGAATTTCATTTTAAGTGGGTCTGCTGACTACGAGTGCACAGTTATTAAACATAAATTATTTTCCGTCAACGTAAGAGATGAAATGTACGTTTACATATAACACACTATCACGAGACTTTGAGGTCGCTAAAAGTTATCTTTCCCAGTCTTTTGTCTTCAAGGTTCGATGAATTCAGTAATGATATAATGTGGTCAGTTGCTTCCCTGGTGGTCTATTAGTATAAAATCCGCTTACCTGATCCTAAGCTCTTAAGATTTCAGTTCATACCGTCGTTAGCTTTGTAGAATTTCATCTGACTCGTTTTTTACTACATTGCCAAAGCACGACAATTTAGCTGCAAAGCTTTCCTGTAGCAAGATAACACTTGCCGATTTCGCGAAGCTCCGATCAATTCAAGTTCCTTGCATCAGCAGACATTGCTGTTAGGATTGCCGATTTGCTGAGACAAGCATGTTTAAAGTTTCCTGACTAAATCCAGCCACTGAGATTTCCAACTGCTGTAAATTCTAAAGGTCACTAACACGCACGGTATAGACTGAATGTACCATTGATCACTGAAGGACCTTCCAGAATCAAATGTGAAAATCATAAGTTCCCCGTGCAGATGATACTTACAGCAAGCGAAACGAAAATGAAAGTGAACCATGACCCTCTCTATTTTAACTTTATGCTATTTGATTACATGAAAAACATTCCGGGAAACGTACCCCATATATCAGCTCTGTGATCTGTAGGGATAAATATAGAATCGCCGCGATAATGTCCCTTTATATCAATGGCTTTCTATTTTGGAAGAGGTCAGGTTATTTTAGGTAATAATGTAGTTAAAATTAATAGTCTCTGTAGGGGCTACTGGGATGGCTGTATTTAAGTAGGACTTAAAAATCTGTTTCTTCTTTCTCGTAGTTGCGTGAGTCTCGTGTACCAGCTACTTCGTCCAAATATTTTGAACGCTAACCATAATTTTGCCCTCTGGTAGCTTCTCTTCATTGTTCTCTTGGTTCATTTTCTACTGAACTAGCGAAAACCAAGCGAACCTAAATCTATTTAAACTCTTTAATAACCGTTTTGTCCGTAAAAATGAGCAAGGATACTCCTCTCGCTACAATTTGTGACAAGTACGTATTTCGGGATATACAACTCGAAAGCACTGCATGATTATTTTTATACCATGTCATAGAAAATACCGTTGTAAACAAAATCAGTGCCACGTGCGTGCGGCGCACGATGGGAAGCTGAGTGCATTCTGTATTCTGATTAGCTGTAGTTTTCTATGACATGTTATAAAACTGTGTCGCGAAAAGCAATGTAGACTTGAAGACTTCACTTGCCAAAAACACAATGTAAGAAGTTTGAATCTCGGGCCCAACGTCAAGTTTATACCTCACTTCTTCGTTAAGTTGGAGTTGTATCAAGGCTTAGTTTAAGATAACGGTCACTGAATGAATGAGACAGAATGCGAATTATCTGAACAGTGAATGCAACACTTCATATAAGAGCATTAAATTTATTTTCACTACCCATTCCCATTTTCAGATCGTTTTGACGTGCGTGAGCGACATGGTAATGATTGGTATAGCAGAGGAAAAATTCTACAGCCATGCGGCAGTTTTTTACAACATCTCTGGCAAAAATCGGTGAGTTAAGTTTGTGGAAACAGAAGTTCTCTAAATTCTTACAATACTTCGAAAAAATGTCGTGCTTACTTTACGAACAACTTTGTCAAAACTTGAATATTTATCAATTACTGTCTCTTTCAACAGGTTGTGAAGCGGTGAGGTTTTTGCCTCAGCTGTCTAAACTGATGTACCAACTCGTTCACAGTATTCTTCTAAGAGACGGTAAGTATTCATTTCAAGAGCATTCCCATGTACATCCTAGAACAAAACTCCAATTTTTTGTCCATCCTATGGAGCGTGGGTGTTGGGGGAGAAGGGTGTAAGAAATGACTAGCCTTGACTTAAGTCTTCCTTAGTCGAGGGAGGGCCAGGAAAGTGTGGAAAGGGAGGAACTTTATAATGCCAAATGATGTTGACGTTTTATGACCCTACAAGTCTCTCATGAACCGGGTCTTTAACTACTTTAGCTGCAGTTTTGTGGGTGCTTACATACGAGGCGCTTCTATAATTACAAGTTGAAAGAAATACCGGAAATCACGCACTACATGTTGTATGTCAAAGACAAATGACACACGTTAAATACATCAAAGTTGGTCTCTCGATTCCTCTCCAGAATTTTGCAGCAAAGCATTTAAACAATTAAGTTGATCATAACTCGCTTTTCTTACAGAATCAAGGAATGTAGATCTCCAAGGCGGGCCAGTGCCGATTATGTTGACAAACGTGCTTGAAATTTTGAATTCCTGTGACAATACAGAAGTTGATGTTCTACCCCAGGTAAGAACTGGTCACCTCCAAACTCAAGTGTAAAATGTCACGTATATGAATAGAACAATTGTTCTATCAGAGCAAACCTGTTGTTGATGATCCAGTCAGTTCCAGTCAGTCAGTCTGTCTGTCTGTTAGTGAAAAATTGAAAAATTGAAAAATGATGCGTGACACTATAATAACAGTAAAAAGTTAATGAAAAACTCTTAAAAGTGTCAATGAACATTAAAAAAATGTACAAACGTTTCGGGCAGAGCCCTTCATCTGTGTAAAAAAGCCCATTGTGGCAAGTTGGCATACGCCATACAAAAAACCTAACGGTGAATGTGCGCTTACACGTAACGGGCGCGCGCGTGAGACACAGCTATGAAATTGGAATGCGTAAGTAAGAGCGTGCGTTACATGCGTTCGCATAAAAAAGCAACGCACACGTTTAACGCACACTCAAGCCAAATGGCCTCAACATTAACTTTAGTTTCATTTAAACGTGTGCGTTGCTTTTTTATGCGAACGCATGTAACGCACGCTCTTACTTACGCATTCCAATTTCATAGCTGTGTCTCACGCGCGCGCCCGTTACGTGTAAGCGCACATTCACCGTTAGGTTTTTTGTATGGCGTATGCCAACTTGCCACAATGGGCTTTTTTACACAGATGAAGGGCTCTGCCCGAAACGTTTGTACATTTTTTTAATGTTCATTGACACTTTTAAGAGTTTTTCATTAACTTTTTACTGTCTGTCTGTTAGTCTGTTTGTCTGTATGTTTGTATGCCTGTC